>SJOL01009960.1:51698-116887 GCA_004794785.1 Opisthorchis felineus
TAATAAAAACATTCACATTCACGCTACTCGGACGATTCCACTTAAGTTAAAATGCATGTTCAGCGATTCTGCTTTGTTCAGTAAATGTACACGCTGACTGTTCGTACTTTCCTCGTTGTTCTGAGTACAGATCACCGAGGTTTTGATCCAGCGGTTAGATGATCTGTGTTTTGGCTTTGCACTGTGTTTCACCGCTTGACCCAGCAAACACGTGCTTTGTTGTTTTCTTCCGCCTGGGATAGCCACCTAGTAAACGCTCTTAATCCCTGACCTATGCTTGAGCACTATTCATCCTCAATGAGATAATGCAGGTCGGCTGGTCCCGCTGGCCCTCTACTCTCACGCAGGTGTTTTCTATGTACCGCACTCGAAAAAAAGGGCATTTGAATCTTATCCCATTTGCTCCTTTTGCATGAGGAGGGGCAATCGATGGATCAAGCTTAACAGATTTCCTATCTTTTAAGTAATTCGTCCCAGTGTTGAAGTTATAACTTCTTCAGCTGAGGATGAAATGTGAGGGCTCCTTTTCGAAACCCACTCCTCGCTGACACCCCTGGGAGATACGTTGATACACTGAAAAGAATTCTTTAAGTGGAGTATCCGAGTAAACTTAAACGGTCGTTTTTACGTCTGGCTCCGGTAACTTGCGTACTTAGGTGATGTGAAAATGGGATTTGAACAAGTCGCCCCCCGAGACCAGAAGAATTATCTTGAGTGTCGTGGTCCTCAGCGCAACTGATTCGCGACGGCTTCATTGGGACAGTTCGGATTCATTCTTGAATACTTGTTACTGTGTCTGGGCTTTGTTAGTTGTGTTAATCGACTGATGGCAAGCCGATTTTGTGCGACTTTAAGAAGGGGGGTAGGAAGTGTTTATTGACCTTTACCGGTTACATCATTTGTTGTATCATTTGGGCGACGGTACCGCCGGGTTGGATGTCCAAGCCCATTTGGGAGTTCTGACTGTGGTGAAATTGCACATAAGCAAGTGTTGCAAATGGTTATCCGAATTAAGTTTGAGTGAAATAAACAACCTGTCCTACAGTGCGTTTTACTAAAGGGCACATGGGCCAAAGCCTTCAAACCATTAGTTTCTAACACGTTCAACCATTTTAAGTATGTATGTGCGTGGCCGGGGGATGAAGTCCATATGTGTCCACCCGGGCGTGGAGCGGACTGGACACTTTCATGAGGGTCGATAAGCCAGCGTAACAAAAAACAAAGACTATATGGGATTCATATTCAGGTTACTCTCACCTGAACAGTCAACCTCCTGTCTGGCGCAATCATTCTGGTGAGTCAATACCAAGAAACGCACTGGACTCGAGTTTCTCTCTTATTAGAGTTCATCAGCGGTGAATATCCTTGGCCGTACTGGTGTCTGAACTCCATATATCTGACTTGCGAGGCGAGCCTGCTGGACGCATTTGAATTTTGATATCTGAACAGGCGAACATGTTCACGCTTGATTGTACAATCACACTGCTCGAATGGCATCACCTCGGTGCAGTTGAATATTACTCAGTTATCGAGCGTGAATGTTTACCAGGCCGCTAGGCCAGGCAGAACAAAACAAGAAAACACCGTAGTCCGCATAAGTCAGACAGTTCTGTATTTAAAAAAGTGAGAAGTGTACGAAACGCCGGCCTAATTAGTCCCATTCTGGTGAGCGATTGCATCATGTATCAGACGCGTACTATTGGTAAAGAGGCGAGGCTCACTTTCAATCCAGTGGGAAGTTAGCCTTACGAAAGATGCCTCCAAGATGGTCTTCAATACAACTATATATGTTATTCAACAAGGTCGACCAACCTGGTCCTAAGAAATAGAGGAAAATGGTCGAATAGTTGTGGGTCAAATTATAGGGAACCATTGTTTATTAGTATGACGATCAACCTAATCTTCAGAAAGGTGGTTCATGGTATTCCCTGAGGCCCCTCGATGTGAGGCACCTCCAAGTAAAATACATTCTTGCAGTTCCTGTGGACTTGTTGCGGAAACCAGCGATAGTATGTTGAACCGGACAAGGGAAGCTAAACAGTTTGCCGATAAGTTATGAGGATGTGCAAAAGGATAGACAATGGTCATGCTGCAAACCGCTGCACTCTGTCTCAGGCCAGTGCTTGTGTTCGCCACCGATAATCAGCTAAACCGAAAATGCGACATCTTTTGCTGAAAGACAAGGAAGTAATCCAAAGAGCACCATAAAAGGTGTCAAGTTTTTCGGAAGAAATGTGGCTGCATGGCGCAAAATTTTCACCGAATACTAATACAAAACATGACACAACTGTGGCATCAGCCAGTCAAAAATGCACTGAAAAGAGCGCATCTGAGCTGGCTTAGTTGAAAAGTTAATTACTTATTCTTGCGAACTATCATCTCAAATAGGCCTAGGTCAAGTGCTTCGATTTCCGTCGGGCGTTTAGAAGTATATAAGTAGAGCCTCAGAATGGACACCTTGTACCCATGGATAGTTTGGTCCTGTTTTGTAGGTGTATATTCTGAACCGAAAACGGTGCGGGTGGACCACTTGTTGTATGACCGTTCTCTTTGGTTTTCGCCCGGAATTTGATTGGAAATGTCATCAGAAAGGCCCGTTTAAGACTGGAAACCGGGTGCTGGCTGTCGGGAGAATTGTGGTGTACTGTTCTTTGGGGTTTTATAGGTGACTTTTCCATACATGTTTACTTCAACAGCATCGAGTGTCCAACGGTCATATATTTAGTCTACGTACAAACTAGACAGAATGAAGCTGATTGTAAAATGTATCTTCAAACTGGAATACTGGTGGCTCAGGTGTGTTTACCAGTGGTTGATCAGATGGTTATTGATCTGTCCACCGAGCTTAGGCAAATAGCTTGAGCACACTGATGATGTCTCCTCAGTTGGTGACGAAACGTTTGCAATGAAATTGCCAAGATCGGGGGGGGGGGGGGACAGATTCTCGGTCGCCTCATCAACCATCAGTATCTCCCAACTGTTAGTTTTATCAGGAGGTAACGCTACTAAGCAACACCAGGAAAATCACGAGTAGATTGAAACATATTGCGCTATCAAAACAAGTGAATGCCGAGGAGTTGATGGTTTTAAGACACACTCACATTGCCGGCCTATATGTAGCCATAGGTCACTTGAATTTCACGTCATTACCGTTAGACAAAAAATGCAAATAGATCACTCACGGCTGACCTGTACGAGAAAGTGGCGATACATTACTGTGAAGACGTGTACATATAGCTATTCTTTTATTCAGTCTATTGTTTCACTGATAACCTCTTGTGACCTTGTCAAACCAGAAATAATATACGGGACTTGAATACTTTGAAACTATATCAGCGATATAGTCCGATCGATCGGGATAGCTCTCCCAGTCAAACCTTTCTATTTAAAACAGTATCATAGGAAGAGATCTAACAGATAGGCTACAACGAAAGATGTACCCAGCTGCGTTTTTGCGCATGAAAACTATAGAAGTTTTTCTTCTGGGCAACGATAGGTGGTTTTCCCGAATATCCAGATACTTTGACAAGCTCTGCTGTTGAGTTGAGCACGTAAGAGCACGATCCAGTCAAACATCCATAGTCTTGAAGGTTTCATGCACTTGGCGAAATGCACTCATCTGCATGCCAATTTGGTTTTGACGAGAGACTCAGAATGGCCCCAGCTGAATTAGTCGTTTATGATGATCTTAAGCAACTGAATGTGCCGCACCAGGCTGTCCAATGTTTCATTTGGTATGGTACTCGAGAGGTCTCTTAAAAACACCATAAATGAGAGGTTCATCTGGGTTTCAGGTGAGTCTCCCGTCAAAACCAAATTGGTATGCCGATGAGTGCATTTAGCCAACTTCGGGCAATTTGGGTTCAAGTAGAGCATGAGGTTGACGGAAACTCGGGTACTGCGCCTAGCTGATGAGCCCAAGAAGGGCGAAACTGGTCGTGGGCTGTCGAATAATTTACAGCAACTTTATGAGTAGTGCATTACGTCTTATGCACTTTTTCACTGAACAATGAGACCAGAGATTTTATTCAAAACTTTGCAGCTCATTTCGTCAGCAATTCGGACGGCTTCAGGTATTAAGGGACAATATGATTTTGCAAGTGATTGCAGTTTGCTTCCGCATTACGAGGAAGAGCACAAGCCACTCACCAACAGTCAACTTATGGGATGGGCAGAAACGGATTTGTCACCCTTTCTCTGAGCAGCTGCTCATCCAGTCGTTTCTCTAGACGCAACTCGAGATCTTGCCACGCTCTACATCTGACATCTATTTAGGTGGCAGAATGAGTCGTTTAGATCACATTATCTGCCGAATTCGAATCAGCAATCAGGCTTGTCACCCAGTGAGTGCATCTGTCAGCTGTGGATGGCTCACTTCTCACTCTGAAACAAAACCGAACTCGTTGGTTTATTTCTCATAATAAGAATCAGTCAAGGAACAGTGTGTATTAGTCGTGTGACTGGTCTCCATTCTGTCGAAGCTACTAGTATCTCGACCTTGTTGGCAAAGTTTCACATCCACGACATCCAACATCCACAATTTAGAAAACCGAAGACCTAATATCAAACCATGTACTCACCAATGTAACTAAAATTGGGCTTCGGATCGTCAACAGTTTGTGAGACCATTTCCGGAGGACTTGTGGAATACAGTTGTGATGGCATAAACCCATTGGGAGGTCGACCAAACGAGTGCGGTATTACGTATGGAACAGCTGGATGGAAATCTCGCTGGGATGTTGCTTTTGGAAGACTAGGTTCAGCGAGCGCACTGTGAAAACAACTGAGCGCAAGCAGGTCCATGCTGGAAGCCTGGCACTCATTCGAAAGAGCTGACTGTGGGAAGAAATCTGGGCTGTGTTGTGAGTCTATTTCCATGGCAGAAGCCATTCTTTCTGGTATAGGCAGAGAAGATAGGTCAGTTGAACAGCAGAAGCACTTAGACAACTGTGCTTGATAATTTAGCCAACCGTCAGCAACACGCGGAACTCGCTCATGTGGTCGCTTATTGTTGTAAGCCATGGCGGTATTGCACACAAAACTGGGCGCAGTCCGGAGCATGCACAATTTCTCATTTGGTAACCCGATCCCCCCATGTCAGGTTTTTAAGCGTTCATCTACAATTGGTTGTTTCACTTGGCAGACAATTTTAGCCAATCATAGGCGCGTGTGATCTGACACGAGTTCGTGTCGGACCGAACGTCGATTGGTTCACCGGCAAATGGAGGGAAGGGAAACGGACTATCATGAGGACAACAAATTTCTGCGATTAGTGGACTTGTGACGTTATGCTCTCACACCAACACATTAAAAATCGGGGCTGAATGGTTGCCGAACGGTCTAAAAACAAAATATTCCGAAATCTGAACGAAACAGGGATTTCACGCATTCTACGCTATAACGACAGCAACTGTTGATACAACGAAATGAACTGCAGAGAAGGAAGGTATTGACGTTTAGGTGATATAGGTACTGTCAAGCAAACACTTGGTCTACTTGGGATCAGTAAAATCAACTATATGTAGTAAATCCTTCTAAGACAGTCGTTCTACCATAAGTATGGAAATTAGTGCAACATGACTTCTAGACTTTATTAACTATCTGTGTGATACTCGTGTAGCGGATTCTTAAAGATGTACGGATCTCCCACTATATATCGCCCCAGATATCAGTTTCATATGTGGCTGACCGGATATTGAGAGCAGAAACACCACTATGATAAGTGGGATATTGTCATCTTCCCTGTCGAGTAAGATTCATCTTGGATAAATCATGTGGCTAGTGTCACGATTGTTGTGAGTCGCATTATGTACCGTAATTCCATGTTTTGTGTGTTATTCGTAAACTCGACTTCTGTCAAGTTGCAGAAGGGTATCTGAACGGAGACAGTTAAAAAAAATATTCAAGGCTTTTCAAGTATATGCGCGATGGATGTACTCCACTTTCCGATAGGACAATCTAGCTGCTGTCTAACACATATACATAGGTACGAGGTTATGCACATCAGAATTCGTTAAAGTCCTTCTTGGAGAGATGGTTGGAGAGGTGACCTTGGCCAGTACTTCCATGCATTCTGCGCCATGGTTGAGCAAATGCTTGAAATGGGTTAAAATACACAAGGATTACTTTTGACTGATCCAGTTAACAACGCCATTCGTCACATGTTTTCTGGTTCTGTATAGGACCAAACGTCTATAAATGACAAAATTCATGCAGTATTTGCAATTACCTTAAGAGGGACAAATTCACGTAAATGATATTACGGTGGCCAAAATAACAAGGAGTTCACTACTGAGGAGATTGTTTCTAGCTCAGGTAATTTGGGTGGTCGTTGTTCTTACTCCATAACACAGGCACACTATCCACTCGAAGATTCTGAATGCCCGTCACGGGCACTAACAGTTTGCTGGAGCTGTGCCGACTGGCAATTTACCTACTCCTGTCGAGTCAGCTCTCATCGGTGCCACAGCTGTGGTCAGACCAGCTACAGAGAGCTCCATAGTCCTTGTGCTAGCATACCCAACGCCACACATGTTCACATAAACCAGAGGAGATTTCTCACACCTGCGGAAATGTATTCTCAGTGAATCTGCGGTGAAGCGCCAGAAGGATATGCCCCCAAACATTACAGTTATATCTAAGACTGAGAGGTAATTAGTAAGCCCTGAGCACGCTCACACAATCTTTGTCGTCCGTAATGTCTGTGGTGAGTTTTTTGGTGAGTTGTCCAGCAATTCCTGATTTCATGGTTTCATGAATCTGGCGTTTGTTGCCTTTCAGTATCAGACATTTTCGGTGTATGCCTGATCCAACAGTTCTATCCTTGGAACGTATCCAATAGCTCTGCTAGCGAACACATCGATCGTTGGCGAAATTTACTAGCAAACCCATGTGATGTTGACTCCGTACAAACAGCAAATCGTTCTGATACCATTAAGGTGTCATACCTAGTGTGCAACAAGGCAAAAGTAGTTTTAAACATCCATCCTGGCGCCATACCAACTTAAGCGACCAGTGTTCTTCCATACCACATCACATTAAAACGCAGAACTCGATCCATTGGAAAATTCAGGGGTACGCAAACGTACCAACCATTTCGTGATGACGCCGTAAATCGCGGCTGTTAGAAAAGCCAACGGCACTATTCGATCGATATCATCATGCACTTGTTTGACATCCCGCTTTGTGTTCACAAACTGTTTGTAAGGGTAACCTAAACGTCGTCACATAGTACCGACGCAGACTGACAATCATCTGGCTGGTTAAAATGATAAGTGTCTTGCCGCTTAATTGAATCACAACTAACTGCCGTAGCTTTCTTTGTGTGCAAACAAGGTGGTGTACTTGAAGTGCTTGGAGGTAGAGGCAAACGAATGCCCAGTAAAAAAGACGTCGCCTATTTGTAGATCTGAATACATTTAGGTGTTGGTAATCCGATTCTATTTGACCGGTCAAACAAATGAGCAGTACCCCATTACTATGGCACAAAACCAGCCAGCAATACACTAACCTTACCGATATAGTTCATATGTAGCTGGAGAGGGTGTGCATGTACAGCATTTCGGGATTTGCTTGTCACTGACATTGACGCGGTCGATGCGTACAAGGTCAGCTTAAAACAGGATCGTCTGAGGTCATCCGGATGACCAAAGATCCACTAGATTCACGTCCACATCACTTCTTCTGTCCTGGCACAATTGTTCTGGTGAGTCCAGACCAAAATGTGGAAGCACCATCACGCCTAAAACTAGTTTCTGGAGCAGATGCAATTCCCCACAGACAATTTGATCATGACTACCTCATTAAATCGGTTGACTTCCCCAAATGACTTACTGATGAAATTCAACAGTTGACGGTGTTCGGACATGGAAAACCAAAAAGGTAACATTTGGGTTGGTTTAGATAATCCGCTGATGGGATGTCTGAGTACTCTAACCTATTTACTGTTTGTTCAAGTATTCACAAGCACATCAGCGGCTCTAAAAAGACAATAATGAATACAACACCCGTGCAGATGTTTGTAAACACAAAGTGGAAGATTAAAGAAGTTATCTCATCATGCACACTGCATTGACGATCACCCACACTATCCGTGCGGTTGCTTGCTCACAATTAGCTGATTGGCCAGGCACCTGCATACACTTTTGTTTAGTGTCGTGCTTATGGCAGCAATTACATACATGTACGCGCCATTAGCTGGATGCTATTCGGTCACCTGTAGCCTCGATTGCAGGATGTACCAAATCTGAAACGCTACTCAGTAATAGATCCACCGAATTTCGCGATTCCTTTGTGTAGTCAGGTCAGATTATTACCTGCAAATTCAGTTTCTTAAGTGCGACCTAGGGTAATCATCTTCATGCATTTCTGACACTACCAACTTGACTGCACAGAAGTTCGCCACGTTTTGCTCAACTCAGATAAACGTCTCCTAGTGTAATTTTAATAATGCTTGAAAACTACATGGCCGATTGTGCCTTTTATTGATTAAATGCATTACCAGAACATGCCTATTGTACTCACCTAAGGTCCTGAGGAAACAAACGATCGAGTTATCTTACGATTTTGATTGGTTGGTTTCATTTGCTCACCTGGATTTTACCTAAGTTGAGCATGATCATACTATCGGTGAAATTAAGACTCATGTTCACCTACTTGCACTTCGGAGGGAAGAAAGCGCCAGCTGAATTTCATTCAGCTTTCAGTTAGATTGGGTTGTTTTTTTTTCTCGCGATAATTTGGACCCGGAGCGTGTTGTATTGGTTGCCACTAATCTATGCAGGTTATACTGCTTTGGAGAACTGTCTTATCTCAGTTTGCTCACTGAGCTCGGCAATTTGACCGTGTCAGCTATTGGTGCACCACGCCGCTCCCCAGCAACACATCGATGATATCACCTGGATTGGTGATGAAACGTCTGCAATCGAATTACACAACTCACCCACCAAACCAAAGATAGTCTACCCTACATGAGATATCAACATACTCCTCAATAGCGAGTGATAATCTCCTAACAAGTCGGGCCCTAAATAAGAACTAAAGTACATATTTAGCACCATCCTGTTCAATGAACTGAAAAGAGATCAAATACGTAGTAGCTGTCTAACAGGAATATTCCACAGAATGAATTCCTTTCTTTGATACCCTCACAGGTTTCACTTAGATTTTTCCAAACGAAGTGTCATTCGAATTTGGTGTCGTTCTCGTGACACATAAAAAATTGCTACTTGTGGCACCTATCTAAAAGGAGCGATGGAAGAATACCTGAACAGCGGTCCGGTGTACTCATTGGTAGCTGAAAAGCAAAATCGACAAGAAATACTCGACCGTCAGTCTGAACGATACATTATAGACACCTCTCGGTGAAATATATTTCACGCTAGGTCACCTTCCCTGGCAAATGTGAGCCACTCTCTTGATCTTACTGAAATGGATTGGGTATAAGGAAATGAATCGCAATTGGTACTTAACGACCGAATTTGTTCAAGTCAGGTTGTTAGAACTGAAAGCCCATCTGAAGGACAGTGGATAGCTGACCTAGCGTGACTTCGTATAAAGGTGTCATGAGAATCACCAACGAGGGATGGTTTCACAAAATCTTTGTAAGTTACCTGTTATATATGGCGTCACCTTTGTTTGAGGAGAAAGCACATGCACGAGCTCATTAATATCTCTCTGTATGTAAAGTTGCCAGTCACTAGAAATGTCGCGGGTCAAAAATCTGTTCTGACAATGAAGGGGCAAACAACTGAAGAAGGAGCGAAGGTCCTATTTCATTACCTTTACAATAGTGGGTGTTTCGCAACGCGTCAACTGCTCTCATTATTCACTACTATCCCCCCGAGACCGCAAATTCTAATAACCATTTTATCTAGTTTCTGATTGGTCTGATGCAGTGGTTAACTGACACTCATTACAAGTAGAGCAAACGAGTTACCTTACTCCTTAGTTTTTACAAGAACCTTGTCCAGTCTGTTAAGAATTCACAATTTTAATGGATAATTCGTCGCGGGTTCGAGACTCCCTTGCGTTTCGTGAGTTGCGCACTGCTGATGATTTCGAGTAAGGATAAAACAGCTGTCTAGTGCTTCCCGGTTTTTCAGCACAGATTGGCTCCACTTACAGGACGAAATTTCCAGGGAAATTCCGAAATCCCTTCATACCGGCAACAAAACTCACAATATTTTCCTATAGTTTGGGTTAGTCAACAACCGATTATTATCGCATTCGGCAGCCGGATGATTGCCAACCATGCCAGTGGAGTTACGTTACCTTTCTTCCGTGGTCTACAACATATTAGCAGATACATGCGCTGAAACAAGATGGTTGCAAAATGAACTAGTACGACTGTGTGATTATGCGTTTCTTTGGTTACATGTCACAATAAAATTTTAATTCCGTCCGCACTACTTACGAACTTACTTAAAAATGTGAGACTTTGTATCGCAGACCAACAAAAGTCTCACTTTTTGCCTAGTCCATATAGTACAACATATCGCAGACGTGGGTCAAAGAAAGTCAGTGATGATATGCGGTGATATTTTATCACAGTTAAATTGAGCTGGTTGTTTAGAATGAAGCTCACTCACCATCTTTCTTTCATCATCTTTTTACCGCTTTAAGCCTAGCTGCCCAGAAGAACTACTGGCCAATCTGAACCGTTGCGAAATCCCCTATACGGCCATGGAATTTTATCTGTGCAAGTCGGAGCGTGTGGGAGCTGTAAATCAAAATATCCAAACGTTGGTTCAGTAGTTGTCATCCAGCTCGACAGCTGCTTATAATGATGGGAGGTTAAGTGTAGTTTTTTAAACTCAACAATAATGTCTGGGAAACTAAAAATAGTTTACAATAGGTTGACACACTAGCGTTTAGCCAACCACGGGTTTTTACTGCTTCTTGAGGTGGGGTGTGAGAATGCCGTTCTACAGCCTCGTAATGGAGGGTTGCAACTGCTTCAACCTACCAAGGCAATTGTCTCAATGCTACTGAAACATGGTGAGATGATGGAGAAAGGGTTGACCAGTTACCAACACGCTAACATGTATCAAACGCTGGACCGATTACTTTGAACCGTAATTAAACTCTAACTACCCATGTTCATATACAAACCTTCCTTGAACAGTGCTTCATTATGGGCAGTGAAAACGTGTCCACCCTCTGCATCCGAAACCTTGAGAAATATGTGGCATCCAAAATTACACAAGATTCGGGCCACATCGCAACTCTTGCTAGTCATGTATGTAGCTGAAGAATCCTCGGTACCGCGTACGTTGGCGCCTTTTTGGGAAAATCCAGGGGGTCGAGGGAGTTCTGTCCTACCTGAGTTGCTCAACTAGAAACAGAGTTGGCGTGATCAGTCCTGTAAACGTCCAGATTCACTTTAGCCACTTCTGTTTCTAGACTGCCAGAAGCATATATTCTTTGACGAGTGGCCCACATTCGAATTGGTTGAATGGGCCGGACTCATCATCATCATCATCATCATCATCGACAGCATGACATCAGTGTTCAACACCGATGCTTCACGGCCGGACTCAACACAGACCGATGCTGCACTTGGCATAGTTCCACTTTAAGACAAAGTGGATATCGAAAACCGATAACCGTGATCTTCCTCGACGTCAGAAGCCCATTTCGTACCGTTGACTGAGCCATCCTCTGATGAGCAATTGATGCCGGAAATGTCAGTTTGCAATTGAGGTGTGATTTGCACCTAGGCCTCCGTACATGTGCAAGCCAAAAGGAAACTATCTTCAGGCCTCAGCATTCTAGGCAGACTTAAACAGAGGCGTCCGTCATCCGAGCTTTTGTTCACTTTTGATGTATTCTTAGAGATATAAATCACATTGAAACAAATAGTGGCGTGAAATCACTCAGAGCTGAGTGGCTCCTAAACCCTTGGTTTCACTCGGTGCTTTGGACTGGAGTTCTGTCCAAGCAACTTAAATGCAAAAACGTTTAGGCGTTAACCTCTTGAACACTTTCTCGGTCTCGATGGTTACTCTTTCAGCTTCGTAGATAATTTCCTTCAACTGGAAAGTTGTTTCAACACTAGTAGCACAAAGGATCAAATATCTGCTCAAATCGTCAGGTCACAAGCAATTTTTTTCGATGACTAGATATCATTCTTCGGCTGGAAGGTCAGGTGTACAATACTTCGGTAGGTGTTGTGCAACCATAAGGATATGAAGGCTGGGTCATCCATGTTGGCTGGGCGTCCAGAGACTGGCCAATTCCGACGACCAGTGCGTACAAGGCATTGTCTGTGTCTGGTGGGGGCACCGCGGAAGCTGTAATGAAGTTCGCCATCTTATATTTATGATAGGATAGCGTCCTCTTGGCTTTATTTTTTTAGGGGAAACAACCGCACCGTTTTGGCCATATTTTGTGTCGACAACAACTTCGAAGCAGCATCCTGACATGCTCTGGATCGACCTATAAACCGGCACCGGTTGATCGGTTACAATCCTTACGAAAACACATGGAGATCATCATTAATCCACTCGGTTCTTTTGGTCTGGTACACTTCAGGGATAGGTACGATAACTCAACAGATTTGGTTAGAGGTAGTCTCTGAAATGACAGCATCGAAGCCAGTGGTCCGGAACGTCAGTCGGAAACTGCTAGTGTTTAGTGATGCCATACTGACCGATAATTATCGACCGAGTTTATGCGTACAAAAGAACCTGATGCGCGCCGTTAACTTGACTTGGCCACAGCAAAATGGACCTGACTGATTTACTTAGTGATCGATTCCGTCTACTATTCTGTTCCTTTTTATACTGAAAAATGATTATTTTTAGTAAGCGTCTGACGAGATGAAAACGAAATGGTAAAGTTCGGCCAAAGTCACCTTCTTGCTTAAGTTATTTAGTGCTACTCATGCTTAGCGAAAGCGAACTTACTGACCAGAAGGTTCGTTGTTCGAACCCAACTCCGTTATCTCGACTGCTCCTGCCTTAGCTGGGGTAACCTGCCAGTAACTCCACCCTCGAGCTTCCCTGGGGTAGCATGGCAGATATGCACCGAAAGGGTGCGGCAGATGAACGATTGTTACCTTATTTTGTTTTGTGATACTAATATATGTAAGTGTGTAATAACTTCATATATATATATATATATATCCACATCCACAGAAGGGACCCTTTCCGATAAAATTACTCGATGGCGCCAGAGTTGTTCTTGGTACTACCCACAATCCCGCTGGCAGCGACAAAAAATTACGGCCTTGAGCGTTTCTGACATCTATCGGTGTCGATTAAACCCTTCTTTTTCCACTGAGATCTTGAGAAATAGTCAGCATTCTAATGTGGACTATCTGATTCCTTGGTCATGCGAAAGGTGTGATACAAATCTACTCGAAGTATTGGGTCAAATGTTTCTTTTACGTGTCCTGTCCCCACGCTTCAAGCAATCCACTTTCTCTGACCCACACTTGAACTCAAGTGGATCGCTTCAACACGTTCACGCCCACTTCTCCTTCTTACTTATTGGCGACTCGATTACAAAGATTTTGGTGGCACTTCTTCCTCTCGGTCCACTCGGGTGGGTGCACGAAAAGCCCTATGCATTGTAATCATGTTTGCTGTTGTTTTATTGTGCGGCTCGTGAAACACAAAAACGCTCTTCACCCAATTACACGCCGTTCCCAGAGGATCGTTCGAAGCGCTGAGATTGAGGGTGGGAGAACCTTTTCACCTTGTTTACAAAAGCAGTCAAGCCTTTCAATCTGAAGTGGTTGTAATGTGAGAAGTTTAAGATAAACATCGTTGAGCACTGTGCGGTATCATGAATGAACACTCCAAAGTTTTTTGCCCCGGCAATTGCTCCACTTGTCTGTAGTTTGTGCTTAATCTACTCACTGCCTGTTCTTGTTCAAGTTTTCGAATAGACAGGACAGGGAGTATATGGACCAAGTGGACGTTGTTCATGAGTTGATGTACAGCCCGCTGTCTCTTGGGTTCCATTTCGAACCAGGGTGTATTGCGCCAGTCTCAATAATTGACAACTTCATAAGTTGCCGGGGTTGAATTGCTCTGTTGCAACCCCGGAAGCTGTAAACTCAGTCGGATAACACAGTTTTCTCGTGATAACATTTCCATTGCCCCTCGAAAAGCGATACAGGGGTGCGTGGGTGTGCACGTTCAAGTAAGCCTAAGCGTCCACAGCCTGGTCCGACCAACCAAACCTGTTTTCACATCCGGTTTTTTTTGCATGTTGCCAGTGTTCGTGTGGATCTGTTAGACTGACAGTTTCTCATTGCATGCACGTCCGCAGACACCAATTTGTCAATTGTTTGTGCGTCCAAACAAGCCCCCACAACCGAAAAAGGGGGTGAATCAGACAAGTGTCTGTTTGGCCTCAACCGTGTACTCAAACACACGCACATCCAACTTGATGCACCCAAAGGGGTATGAGTTACGAAATCTCGTGCCAGTGGGAACGTTGCACGCACATTCTATAATTCTGTGTCACCGAACCAGTCAGACTGGTTAGCAGCTTTGATGGGCAGGTCCGTTTGGGTTTTGTCTCATGACAGGAAATGAAATTGTTTCGAACACGTTGTACAAGTTTGGATGTTTTATCGACATACACGTGGATGGTTGCTGCGTGCTTGTTTGTGCAGTCGAATTGTCCTAGGATGTAAAACAGAAGTAAAGGCTCACGTTGCAAGCGTGTACTACTTCTTTACCGTGAATGAACTACTCACAAAACATTGAGGCAGTTCCATATAAGCAATTCACCGGGGCTCGTAAAGAAAGGTTGTATATCGAGGTTGATAAACACAGTAAATTCAATCTGATCTTTGACGTTGCAAGAGGAAAGTTTTCATTTGTGAGGCGACTATGTTAATTCAATCCTTCGTTATTGAGTAATCATACACGACTCAACTTGGCGTCGTCGATTGAAACCACTGATACAGGGGACGACGATGGGCGTTAACCGAAGTTGGGATTGCCTGGAAGATATTTGGATACGTTCGGTAGCCCTAAACGGAACTTTGGAACTGTTCAGACAAACAGACCAGTGGAGTGACCGGAATTTTTAGTGTATTCGCATTCTATTATTACCGTATGGTGCGAAACTAATAGTTCGTAATCTGATGCTAAGCATTATTGACGGTTGACCGGTGAAGTAATCCTCTTCGTCGAAAATCCGGATATGCGCTGGATAGGAAGGTTACCCTGTGCCCGTAATAGGAATGTCTCCATGTGACACGTTCTTTCGAAAGAGAGGTCATGATAGTCCGCCAAATCCTTTGCGTGATAACCTGTATGGAATTGGTCAGTGCTTTCAAGTGTTCATCGCCAACTTCGAGATTTCTACCTGTGGAATGGTTTCCCCACATTGTGTCACAAGTAAACCATTTGATGCAACTCAGTACTAGTCGTTTATGCGCACCTAGGTGTGAGATAACTAGCATCACAGCCATGGTCATCTCTGCATTGTTGGGCCTCTAAGTCCCATACGTATGCCTCACGCATATGACTGCACAGAGCTCGAGATAGCTCAGTGGTTAAGGCACGAACTTACTGACCAGAAGGTCAGCAGTTCGAACACAACCTCTGAATCTCTACTGCTCCTGTCTGGGCTTAAGCAGCCTGGCAGTATCCCAGGCCTCGTGTTTCCTTCAGGTAGCGTGGCAGCCAAGCACCGAATGGTGTCGCAGCTGAAAAATATGACTGCACAGCAACGCCCAAATGGTCTCGGTCTTTTGAGTAGTGGGATTTGAGATGTGCTTGGCAAACTTTTTTGCTCACTTCCTGCTTAGCTGATCACGTAGGACGCCACTGACACCTTCACCTGACATGCATTACGTGAACAGTGGAAACAGAAACATCATCTTGCATCATGAATCACACCTTTATACTCCTGTAGCTTCAAAGAGAGAGTCCCCTTAAAAAAGAGGTCGTTTGCTTTGCAAAATTCTTGGTCAGACACAACTCATCTAGATAACCCACCCATTGGAGAGGCAATACTTCTTTCCACCATCGTGACTCGTCCTGGAGGACATGTGCACAAAAATAAGAACTGATGCTGCATGGGAGGGTTGAAGAGCAGATGCGTGTCAGGTGAAAAGTTTCAGGCTGTCAGTCACTCAACTGATCAGCTACCGATGGCCGAACTATTAGTTGTGAGGTCATGGGTTCGAAACTCCCCAGAGTATTTGTGAGATTCGCATTGCTGACGATTCCCAATATAGATGAAACAGCTGTACAGTGCTTCTGGGCTTCTTATCCCAGACTAGCGGCTTCGCTTACAGGATGAAATCTTAGTTGAAAATTCCCAAACCTGCCCACACTACCTACACTCAGAAAAAGTCTGAGGCCCTTAATCCCGAAATTCAAGTTGGCTTTAGCACTAAGGACCAAACCTGTAGGTTACACTGAGGATTTTGTCCTCTAAATACCATAACGAACATCAGTCTACATTTTCCAGACTAACTTTCCTATACTCCTCTGGACAACAAAGTTGATAAGCTGTTTTTTGTTTCGTGTTGCCAGCATACAGCAAACATGGACGCCTGTTGTAGAATAGTATCCATTTTATCGGAAACACGAAATCGCAAAGTTCATATCAAGGCCTAGCCTGGGAACATAACCCGCAGCCGGTCTATCCAGTAGACCAACGAAAAAATCATCAAACAGCTTGCTGTCAAGTATGTGTATTTCAACAACAGCAATCGATTTTGTTTTTTGTCCACTATAACTGAAATCAACACACTCACTACAGTAACAACGACGCACGTGGACGACACCTTGTTTGAAGGGCAGTGACAGTTACCTGGACGGTGTGCGAATGAAAACTCGAAATGGCGTTTTGAAAAACAGAGTTATCACACTGATCACAGTACTCATTGCAGTAAGCATACCTATGAGGTTCGTGACAGCACGCTTTACTGTCCTTCTGGGTGGGGTGCATCGCCTGTCTACAACCTCCGACCACTCACCAACGGGAAGATATCGCCCACGTCATAAACGGAGAGTTACAGTCTATTTTCGTTCCAGCGAAAATTTACGTGATTTAGAATTACGGAAATTATTGAATGGAACCCAAGACGAAAAATCGACCATCAGCTCAAGCCGTGTATTCCAAAAGTTGCTGAAAACAACTTTGATGATGATGATGATGACAGGAGAAAAATAAATTTAGGGCAGCCAAAAGGAGATGGAACTCGTGTCATGCAAACCTAACTATCCATGTTTCATTGAAAAAAAATTCTCGATTGGTTTTTGATGGGAATATAGAGAAGAATTCACAGTATTGGATAGCGTCATAGTGGACGGAGCGTGAGAAGTCCTCACTTTTGCAATCCGGAATAAGAATTCGGTTATAGTCCGAATTGGAAACTTCCAAGATACGATATAATCATCATGTAAGACAGGGATTGTCAGTGCTGGCTTATGTCGGTCAACGCGCCCAGAAAACACGCACCCAAAGAACGAACAACTAACAGGACAAGAACCTGGTACTCTAATACGTGAGCGTGATTGACAGATAAGGGCAGATCAACAGTACCTCAGGTTTAGATCTCCAGCAATCTCTTGCAAAATCAATAACTGGTGTGGGCTTTCACGGTTAATACTCGGACATTCCACGAAGGGAACTTGCTCACACGAGCAAGTAAAACGTAAGCGAAAGACAAAAAACCTTCACTGAAGCATAGTCAAATTGAAATCAAAAACGTGCTTTTCGCTTTAGCTAGTAAGCTCCTCCGTTAAAACCCTTTTCCTGATGCAGTACTGTTTCCCGCGAATGAACTCCCAAACTGATACGTCTCTGTCAAGGAGACAGTGTGAGAGCGAGAGATTTTGTTCTCATTTCAGTCCTCTTCCAGGGCGACAAACCTCCCAGAATCAAATAGGTGATACTTTACGGTTCCTCAAATGGCTTACTTCCTGGTCAAAAGGAGAGACCACAATGGAACTGCTTCGCGACGCGGATATAGTTAACATAACTGAAGGACAGGAAGCAGCTTATTAGAATTCGATATGTCTCGCGTCAATCACGTCACTCACGTCACTCTCGTCTGAAGAGTCGTATTGCAGAATTATCCTGGTTTGTTCACAACAAAGCGATGAAACAATGGACTCGAGTTTTGCTCACATTGTGGTTCATCAGTTGTGCTGGGCGTTTGACATACCAGACGATTGTGGAACTACTACTCTGTCGAGGTATGCTGCCTGACTGGTTTTCCCAATTACTCAACTACTCATATGGGGACCAAATTCTGGCATGGCCAAGGATAGACGCTACTGATGAGATTTAATGACAGAAAAAATAAAATTCAGCACTTCATCGTCAGAAAAATCGTGCCCGTAAAGCAAGAGGGGTATGTCACCACAGTGAGGTGGACATAAATTCCACAGGTTCCGAAACTACTCATACCTTTTTCAATGAATACAAGCCTCCGTGATACCTTGTCGGGTTCCCTGGTTCCCGTTCAAGGTCTGGTAGGTGGAAAAACACCACCACACGACTTGCATGATGGAAGCTAACGACCATCACCACATCGCGCTAGCATGTGCGAAACACGGATATACCAGTGTTGAATGTATGGCGCAACCACTTAAGAAGAGACGGAAAATTATGTCCAACTCTCATGGAAGTTTAAAAAACACCTGGTGGCAAACGAAATCTCATTAGATCCGTGCAGGAAGTATAGGGTACGCTTTTATTGGTCGTTATCTACGAGAAAGCGCTTCCATCGGGGAAGTATTTTGAAACCCCTGAAGGTGTATGCTTCAAGTGAACCGTTATCTCCTTTAAAGTATGACCATCTGTATAACCGGAGTTGGAGTGGAGTGAAGATCCCATATTATACGGCTCGATTCGATATATGGATGGGTAAAATTAAGTGAAATATATCGCCACGACGCCTACGATCCGGTGAACATGTGACAAGACGTCCGGCAGTGATTTGCGCAATTCCTTGTAACGCAGAATTATGAACCCTATGAACAATAGTGATGGCTTAACTTATGAGTAAACTCATGGCTTTGTCAATTTTGATATGCAAAGTCAAATTTATCCACAAGCTGGTCCGCTGCTGGACAGCAGGTCATAACGGCGTATTGTGACTTTTGTTCGTGTTACTTCATTCCACAATCTTTTTCGTGTGACCTTTCACCTAACCAACCGTGTGGCTTTCTTTTAGTGAGGTTTTTCATGTGACAACTTCCGCCTGACTTCTCCAACTGCTGTCGGATTTACGTGCTAAGGAATGCTTCGAGATAATGCAACTTTGTACAGGTGCGTACTGCTAGTGTCAAACTGGGTAGCTGGCAGTGCGATTTGGAACTCATTGAGAGGTTTTATTCTCTCTGACACCCCATGAGGAACTACTTTAACGCTTCGGCCAACCATATTGGTTGTAGGTGGTTGCGGAATTTGTGGAAATCACACTGATGCAATTTTTCCGGTTAGTCCACACCAAAGGTGGAGGAGGAAGTACTGGACTCGAGTTCCTCTTTTATTAGAGCTCATCAATGGTGCATATTCTTGGCCTTTCCGGGTTTTGAATTCTGGGAGTCGGACATGCCAGGTGAGCGTGTTATCGCTACTCAATTAGCCTAAGCTGGAATTACTTGAATAATCAAATCTGACCGAGCTAACGTGTTCATCCTTGAGAGATGTGATTGGTTTGTCCGAAACAACTAATATCATACAACCTCAGTGTTTCAATAATGACTGCGAACAAACTGAAATCTTATCTGATATCTCCAGCAGAGAAGCTTTCTTCGCGAGCGTGTGCACACGAAGTGCCTTCACAAATTTGGTGGAACAGCCTATTTGTCCTATTAAGAACACACCTACTTAAAAGTAACACACTCTATACAAGGTTTCTGAAAACTGCTCGACAACCTACGACCGGTTTCGCCCTTCTTTGGGCTCATCAGGTAGGCGGACCATCATAAACTAGAGATTTAGCTGGGTTCAGCTAGGTTCAAATGAATCTCCTGTCAAGACAAAATTCCTGTGCAAATGAGGGTATTTGTCGGAAGCTTTTCTACTTCTCATAACGAAAATATATATGGTTCCGGTGCTTATTGAAAGCGTTTCTTCTTGGGAGAGCTCTGTGCTTGTTACCCATTTTGTTATACGAAAGTTCTACTTTCGGCCTTCAAGGCTGGAAGAGCCGGGATCCATCCAGAGAGCAATTTTTAACCAGGTCACTATTGACTAGCTGGCTACTTCCATTTCTGTTATCAAATTGGATGAACAACCAGCAATCTTTTGTTCTTTCTGGACTTAGGTCAACGTCATCATGAAAATGTGGGATACGAATCAGTCGGTCTGCGCAAAACACAATGGACAACATTTTCGAGTGCGGAAATGGCTCGTCCACCTTTTTTCCACGGAAGCACACATCGAAATGGAAGAGAGAAACTTTGTCGCTTGTGAGATGGAGGGCGTGTGATTTACACCTGTCCGACACCAGCTGGTTGTTTCGTGCAGAACATTTGGACTTCCAGGCTGATAGCAACCAGTGACCATTTGTTGTGGGCAGGCGAAACAATATGAGAGCACCGTATAATGTGAGGCATGTGGGTGGCAGGTCAAAACTGACTGCCATTGTTCGATACTCACAACAGGTTAGAACTAATCCAAACTTACAACGAAGATGCTGAGAAAGAATTTAGGGCTGTGGCGGTGTATGTTGTCGAAAAGAGCAAAAACCACAACGAAGAACTCTTATATAGCTGATTTTCGTAAAGTATTTTCGCTCTCCATGATTCCGAACAGTCAAAAGTGTTCACTGGGGATGGCTGACAAGATTAAGCAAGCAAAAACAGAAGTCACAAAGTTCTGCTAGACTGTTTGTTAGAAAAAGATAGGGAGGCCTACAATCCCAGTTTTCTGTTATGTAGTGTCGGCCTGAATCAAACAAAGCGCCTTCTCCTCAGGTAGTGTTATCCGTACAGGAGCAATCCACCACTAGCTTCATTTCTACTACATCTCGACAGGTGAATATGGCAGGATCAGCTGCGCGTTCCATTAGTCAACGGTTAATTTCGAAACACCTAGAGGAACGTTGTGGCTTGTGTTACATACAGCTTTCAGATAACTTGGATCCTTCCTGCAACAGTGAGACATCGGTATAGCGCACCGCTATAGAACACCCAACTTCCCAGAGCATCCACTTTGAAACTGTCCCATCAGTTTTCTACGGAATGTGCTCAACAGCCCAACAGAAATAGCCAGTACTATTTTCAGTCGAATTTTGCCAAAAAATTCCTCCAAATTATCAGCCATCTGCTTTCCACCTTTTATTTCAAACACTGCAAGTAAGTACACTCAATTCTGTCATACGTCGGCCGAGCAAAAACCGTAAATTTTAAGGATCTATGATATCTTTTCGTTAGTGATGTAAGTACTAAGAATGTAATTGAACCTTCATTGCGAAATGTAACTACGCAGATGCCCAACCAGACAGAGAACTAGTTCACTTTAGGATGAAAGCTCGATTTTGCATTAGGGAAAGCAGTTGGCAATCTGGCTTACAATGCAAAGAGCAAGTGGACCAACGCAGACGATTTAGTTTTAGGTGGCTGCAGAATTTGTCGAATTCAAATCTATATCGAACTTATTTGAACAGGCACAGTTATTCTTATGAGTCTGCACCACAGGGAAGAAGCTCGAGTTTCGCTCTTATCAGAGCTCATCAGCAGTGTATATCCTTGGTCGTTCCAGATTTGAACTCCGGAGGTCAAACATGCAAGATGAGTAGGTAACCACTATTCCACCAGAGCACCCCGAACGCACCCTAATGATCACCTCTGAATAGGTGAACGTGTTCCTACTTGAGAAATGTGACTGGGTTGCCCGACGCCAGATTATTTAGCTGAGAACCGTTCGACGGTGACTGATTAATAATTCCAAACCACAGAAGAAATATGAATTCTCAACAAGTCCGATGATGCCTAGTAAAAACAAAGCAGTGAACTAACATTATCACTTGACAACTGGCGAGCTTCAGTGAAGTACGTTATCCGCCCTAACCGTAATGGATGAAACAGTAGGTAGGTTTGCAGTCTCCAGATGTCAATGACAAGAACTGAAGGCATATGGCGCACTGTTAGGCATTTCCAGAGAGAGTTTCGCAAAAACAGTGGAAAGGCTGTACATTCCTCCCTCAGTTGTTTGTCTATCGATTGCTGAATTATTTTTAGGGGACTATTTTAGAGGGTAAGGTTTTCGCACATCCAGGGATGTTAGTACGCATTTTGTCTTTAAGCAGAGCGCGTTGCGCAGATGATAAGCACGGCCAAGGATATGCACTGCTGATGAGCTCCAATAAGAGCGAAACTCGAGTCCAGTACTTCACCCCTTTGGCTCGAAGTTATCAGAATAATTGCAGCAGGACAGGAGAAGGACTGTTCGAAAGAGAATGATGTTAATGTGAATTCTGCGAATTCCGCAACCATCTACAACTCATCAAAAGTCATCCAGCAGGCTTCAAAGGTCAGTGGCGCTACCTGATTAGGAAGACCTGACAGGTGGGTCAGTCGGTCGACGAGACCAGGACAGTTGCTGGGCCGTCTTTCAAGCCACTGGACGAACTAACCACACGCTCGCTTGTTCCGACGCAATGCACTATGCGTGTGCTTGTGGAATAGTGGTAACAGGATCTACTCGTATGACGGATGTCCGGAATTAAAACCCTGGCACAGCCAGGAATGGTCAGCTGATTGGAAAGTGACTGAATGTGTGTCCTACAAACACGCAGCCACAACAACTAAACAACAAGTGCATTTATAGATGTAACACACTACTCATAAGGTTGCTGAAAACTCTTCGACAGCCCACGACCGGTTTCACCCTTCTTGGGGCTCATCAGGTAGGCGCAGTCCCCGAGTCTCCATCAGCTTTATGTTCTACTTGAACCCAGACTGCACGAAATTAGCGAAGTACACTCATTTGCAAGTCAATTTGGTTTTGACAGGAGACTCACCTGGAACCCAGCTGAATCTCTCGTTTAGCATGTTTTTAAGCGACATCTCGACTATCATACCAACAGAAACATGAGGCAGCCTGGTGCAACACATTCGGTTGCTTGAAGACATCATAAACGAGAGATTAAGCTGGGTTCATCCTGAGTCTCCCGTCAAAACCAAACTAGTATGCAAACGAGTGTATTTCGCTAACAAGTACATTTCCTTGGATGAAACTACTCACAAGGCTGCTGAAAACTCTTCGGCAGCCCGCGACCGGTTTCGCCCTTCTAGAAGCTCATGAGTGCGCGCAGTCCACGTCAACCCAAGCTGTACAAAATTCGCAAAACACAGTTGCAAACCAATTTAGTGTTCGCGGGAGAATATGGTAACAGCTGAAATTTGCGGTAGCTTTTGTGCGGCACATTCAGTTGAACAATACCGTAAACGAGAGATTCAGCTGGGATTCTGTTAAGTCTCCGGTGGAAACCAAATTGGCGTGCGAATGAGTGTAATTCGTGCAAACAACAAATAGTTTACGAACGTGTTCAACATCACCAGGGTTACTACACGTCTACTGTCTTTCAATCTTCGGAAAGTCTTTTGCTCCCAACAACCTGACTTGGACGAATTTGGCCAGCCTTTCAATGGCGGCTCCCAGCCACTTCGGTACGAGCAACGGAGCAGTTAACTTTCGCGGGGGGGATATGACAAGATTAGTTTCCGGAATCTTCTGCCGAATGGTGACCATAATTGTTTGTTCAGACTTATCAGTTCGTTTTGACTTTGCTTTCCAGCTACCACTGACAACACAGGGTTCGATTCCACCGAAACGTTGTTCAAGTGTCATTCCGTTAAACCTTTTATATGGATTTCATAGCCACTTTTTCGTACGCGCCACGGACATGCCTATCATACTTAGTCGGCCAAAGCATATTGGATTCAAATAAAACTGAGGCTCGGAAGGTTGATGTAAAACCTTAAGAAAACCCCAAAAACAGCGGGTCCTGTGAAGTAACTCCAGTGGACGGTTAAAGGGTCTGCTGCCTCTTTCCAGCGGCATAACCACTTCCTTGAACTTTCCGAAAGGGTGGATCAGTGGAGGCTGATATGCCAGGAAATGTTTTACAATTTGTGAGATTAGAAGAACATAGGGGTCGTTATGAGAAAACACTTCCAAACCCCAATATATCGGTTGTAAGACAGGCACTCACACTAGCCAACAAAAAATTTGAACATGCACTTAACGCTGATTGATCGTGTTCATCCGAAGAGATCTTACTGATTGTTTCCCGCATGCCTGAAAACTCGGCCACTTAGCCTGAAGAAGCTTTTGTGTCGAAGGAAAAGCGCTGCCCAACAATAAATCTACGGATGTTTAACCGAACACTCAAAAACGATCGTTCCCGAAATTCGCCCCACCAATAACCGACTTCTCTATCTCGTGGCAACCTCTTTTCAACATCATTCAAGTGAACTGGCTGCTGGGAGAATGGCCAAACACAACCGCTTTAGCAGTGTTTGGAAAACAATCGGTTGCACAAACGTCTATAATAATCCAATCGCATCCCTTGCGGTTGAGTCCAAATCAACTTGCCGAATGGTCGAACTAATTTTTACCAATGCTCCGCCCTTTGGCATTCAGGCTGAGGTAAACGCATCTGCGAGAGATCGATGGACGAGCGCGAGTAGGTTGGAAAATTAATCAGTCGACGATTCGGGGACAGCTGAACCAGGTCACTGTACTAGTGAATACGACTGGAAGCTCACAGGTCGCAGTTGCCTGGCTTGTGATCAGTGTTCCACCGTTTAAGTTCACCAGGTCTACTCTCGTTAGCGGTAACAATGGGAATATGGGTTGGAAGTGGGAGGCAATGACTGCTAAGTTTACAAAACATCTTTGCTCAGTTGTAGACCTAATGCATTTTGTTGCTTGTTTTGTTAACCCGATTGCCAGCGATACGTACAACTCTATCTAAGACGTGGTCAGCAAATGTCATTTGCATAAGTGAAGGCCAACAGTATTACTGCGCCAGTAGCCACGGTGACTGTAGGTGAATTCAATGTAATCCAATGCAGCCCAGTCAGGCGATCAGTCTTGTTTTCAGTGTTTTGACTGTTATTGAAAGGGTGAAATTACCCCGTCCGGTAAAGAAACGTCTGACGGTCACCCAGAAGACATATATTTCTCCTTACCCAGGAGCCTTTCAGAGCCTTTCGGCTCGTTCTTTGAACGTAACTCAGAAAGCCATTTAGAACGCCACAGCTCGTAAGAAGTTGTTTCAACAACACACAGCCACTCACAATGTGCCTGCATGACAATTACCTAGTCCCGTAGTTGGTTTTTGGTTATTCCAAAGTGGCTAATACTTATACGTGTTAACAACACTCTCTCGCACCGACTGAAAGATGAATTTTTGAATGTACGATTGCCGATAGGTTGCACAGCCGATGGACCATTGTATAATCTAGTCCTCCAAATTCAAGTTTCGACAGTTTTTGCACGGCCTTGCAATCAACCACACATAAAAACATGATTGATGAGGATTTGTTGCGCCCCATGAACGTGCTACGCGCAATACAATAACCGGATAAGCCTGAAACATCTCAAACCTATACACTAATGAACATTTTCATTAGGAGCACAGGTTGGGACGGTCGATCAGAAATAGGAGTACGTCCGGAGTATGCCGAAAATGACGACATTTTACGCTGCCAACAGATGAAACAAACTGATCCTGGCTCCACAGGCCTAATTTTTGTCTGTTTTTCAGGACCGGATGGAAGAAACTATAAGCATTTTCCCGCTTGTCGGAGAAAATGATGACAAAGATAATAAGAGGTGTGTAACACCTGATCGCGTAAGAATAGCATTCGGCCTCTGGAATCGCCTCGCAGTTGAGCAGAGTTTGGCATCAAACAATTGATAGAGTATGCCTTCGAAATTAATTTCATTACCGAGACATTTATCGGCCAGTTGAAACGAACGAGGCGGTTGAAGATCTATGACTTTTTAGTAAATGAATGGGTGTACAGAATGAGTAGTGTGTTATATGTTCTGAATAAAAAGTTGATTTGTCCATCACGTTCACCATATTGATGAGGGAGGGTTGGGAACCATAAGTCCATTCGTTGATGTCGTTTATTTGCCCGAGTTTCGTCGCCCATTGTGAACCTCATTGCTAGGCCCACTGTACCAATGGTTGGAGTAAATTTTAAGATTCCAAGCCAAATGATATAGATGTGTTGATTCCAGACAACTTTGATGAGAGAAATATGATGCAAAAATTGTGCAGCTACTTGGAAACAAGCCGACTAATTCCACCAGCCACCCAAGGGCCCAGCGGTACCTTTGGGACCCCTCTGTGGTGCTCGAGTGTGCTACATTGATTAAACCTTACCCGAGTTTCTGAGCTGTCTACTTGGCGGAATTTCGATTTCCATGAGTTCGAATAAGTAAAATGCACTTTTCCGTATTTTTTCGATCATCTGTACTAAGGGACCGGGTACATTGATCAGTGATGGCGTAATCAGTAGTTTGCTCTTAACAACTAATCCACCCTGTTAAGCTACTGGTGGTCGAAATTTGCCATGATGACATAAATTGTCGTTTGGTGCATCTAATGGACATGTCTTTGGCCATTCATTTTTAACAATAATCACGCTACAATAGTTGTAATAACTATTGCTGTTCAACGATGGTCTCCGAGCCATCTCTTACCGAAGGCGAACCAGCTGTTTCTCGTACCCCAGATACTGCAACTTCAGACGTAAAAACGTCTTCAGTCGCCATCAGTGACGGATCATCTCCGTCCCCACCGTCAGCGCCATCTGTTGACTTGGACACGGAAAAACTGGTGAAAGGCCGGTCGTGACGAAGGTCAACTCTGAATCCACCTCGAAAGCCTACTTAGTAGTCCAGCTCCGGAATAGGAGCCGGTTCCCAGGGGTACATTTCTTGGCAAACCCAAGGTGAGACATTTCTCAGTAGGTCTCAGTGTCGGTCACCCTTGTGTTGCCCTGACAAGGAGGAATGTACTTGCTTACTCAATCTCTTCAGGAAGATGGCTGATACCATGGTGAAAGACTAACAATTCAGCTTCCCAAAGTTATTTACGGGCCCATGTTTGAACTCCCTTATCTATGAATTTGATGCTTGTTCTTTCGATCTAACAATACTCCATATTTCTTTTCTCCACATAGCTTCTTATTTGCTCTACTCGCTCAGCAACAAACAGGACACTTTTTCAACTCAATCCCGAAGAATAAACCTCTGACGGCGGCGGCTCCGATTGTACGGTGTTTCATGGGATGAATAACCAAAATAGGTGAATCGTTCATCTTTGATAACGCACGTTGACTCTGAACAGGCATTGCTGGCCCGTGGTACTCAGACCGCGCGTCGCTGTACACTGGTTGATATATGTAACACAACCTCATAAAGCAGATGGATGTCTCCAAACGTTACTATTATTGTGTTGTTTTTCTATTAACCCTATGGCGCTCCCTCGAGAGATCGTTTGAAGGGAGCCATTCTCGTGGATTTCAAAAAAGCGTTCCCCGTCAGAATGGGGCCATCCCTTACGAGAGGCCAGCTAGTTCTTTCCCTGTGATGATCTCCGTTGGTAGGATTATTTAAAACGATTTATGCCATGTCATATTAGAGCATCCTGATGGCTGCTGATGAGTGTCCTGTCAGTTGTCCTTGAAAATCTTAACCCCAAATAGCTTGCAACCTGCTAATGTTGTAATGGTATCTCCTGTACTGAAATGGTGGTAATCATAATTCGTGTTTGTTGTTGTTGTGGTAGACAACGCTTGCTGTCGTCTAGGTGTGTACAACCGCCCGAGTTTATAGCAGCCTGAAAGCCCCTGGCTTGGGTCGTACGGTTATGCGTTTCTAAGCGTTGTTACCTCAAACTTAGTTTTGCATTCACTATATCAGGTTGCACTGTCCTCTAATGGGTTCTTTGCTTTACTGATCTTAGAATTAGATTTACTCCAAGTGTACGGAGCACAAGCCTATGATACTCCCCATATGGTTACCCACTGATGCCCCTGGTTTGGATTGCCGGCTTACTGCTTTAGTTTTCCTTTTTTATCCGTCTTAGCTCAGCTAGCTATTAGTATCGGACAACACGTTCTTCCCCATGAACGATGTGGATCAGCTGGATTGTATCTGAGCATGAAATGTGCATATTGCCCGGTCATCGAGCTTTGGAGACAGCTCCAACAGGTTGAGCTCGGTTAGGATGTCTAAGACCGGCAAAGCATGCAAGCACACACTCGCCAGCTAGCTATTTCAAGTATGGACTGGTGATAGCCTATCATTCATTTTCTGGGACACAGGACAACCTGTTCTAGATTACCTCAGTTTACTCCTAAATTTGCTGTTCCAACAGAAACGTCGATGACATATGTTATCAGGTTGTTAGTCCACTTTGTTTCAGGAATCTGGCGGTAGATGGCCTCTGTCATCATCTGACTATGACCACCGTCCCGGTATATGTACTGGCTGGGGCGCTATACATACAGGATTGTTCAGGTAGACGCTGAGGCACCGGTCGTTCTGTCGGCGCATGGGGACGGTAGCTAAGGCATGACTCTTAGTTGGAGAGGTCATGTCTACTATTTGATGGGGGTAAACCGCTCTCCTCCAGCCCGAGAGGGACGGAGCTAATAAGAGGTGATTCTAATGTTCGATCCCGCCCCGGTGCGCGGCTGACTGTGGCCGAAGCCGGGTTAACCAACTACGGTGGAAAAAATACGAATACCAATTCTTTCAGTAAAAAACCCCAAGGCTTTGTGGTCAATCTAAAGCACAGCCTTTTGCGGCTCCCCTCCCCTGCGGACTGAGCATCTGGGAGGTGGCACAGTAGCCCATGCTAATTCCTCGCTCTCTTGCAGGTAAATCGGGACTGACCACGTTACCTGAAGAGATCTTAGCCGCTGGCTCCTGGAAAGCCTGGATACTATTGGATCAAGATGAAAACCAGGTCGATCCTCCCGCAAGGTGCACCACCTGGGTTGCAATCGAGCTGAAGGAGAAAGAATCGATTTCGCAGCCCTTACCTGAATACGGTTGACTTACGAAGACAAGGAAGTTTCGTGAAACTGGTTCTGGATATACGTTCTACTGGATCGGCTACCTGACAGAAGAAAAATGGGATTATGGTATCGACTTTAATCTCTCTGACCCCAGGAAGTGCTCAACACAATCCCTTGTTAGCGATCCACGTCCCGTCTCGCTGCGCCTGAGATTGACGGGCCAAAACTACGTGACTGTGATCCGTGCATTCAGTGCGACGGTATGCTCAACAGACGACTACAAAAACAAAGATGTCGAAGTTGGCACCCTACTCTGACCAGTTCTGTAAACCGACAAGATCCTTTTGCTGGGATATTTCAGTGCATGTGTCGGTCGAGATCACTCACTGTGGCCAGGCGTTCTCGAACGCCATGATGTTGGTACTGCAAACGTCAGCGGTGACCGACTTCCCAGACTCTTCACCATAAACGCGCCTGCTGTCACCAGCACGATATTTCGCGTCGAACAGCAACACGTCGCCACATGGACACACCCACGCAGCGTCCACTGCTTTCTGCTCGATTACGTTATCGTTCGCCAGAGAGACGTCCAAGAAGTATGCATCACACTAGCGACGCGAGAAGCGGACTTTTGAACAGACCCCTAACTTGTCCGAACTAAACTTATAATCCGGCTTCTAAGCCACACCACACCAACTGCATCAGTAAAAGCATAAAATAGACGTAAACCGTTTCAAAGATGTAAAAATCAGGTTGATGTACCAGCATTAACTGGCCACCGCACTGACAGCCTTCAGTTCACCAAGTTCGCTGATAGATGCATGGGATAAGTTGAAGCACCAGATGATAACGACGGCAGTCAGCCAGATGGGGTAACTGAGCCCAACACGTCTGAAGACAAGAACCAGCACACAAAATATCTGGTAGCCAGAGGAAACGAAGCGCTTGCCGAATCTCTTGCATATCCAAATAATGAGGTGGGCAAACGGCAGCTAAAGCATGCTTGAAAAAATTTGGCTCGGCCAGGCAAGCTCATCAAGGAAGAAAAGTGGAAAAAGAGGAGAGATCAAACCAATGAATTCGATGCTTGGCGGCAGCACAAAGAATTTTACGATTATCTGGAAGCCAATTATGGACCGAGCACCAAACCGACCCAAAATATTCAGGATGCTGATAGAGGGCTGAAGCAGACTTTGCCTGAGGAAATAGCTGACATGTGGGGCAAGCACTTCAAAAAACTGCTGAACCGACCGACGAACGTCGACTCGATTGACATGGATTAAACTGTCTGTGGACCTTACCCCGACTACTGAAAAAATACGAGGGACGAAGATGTAACTACAGAACGGTGAAGCAGCTGGAGGAGACAGGCTAGCAGCAGAATCGTTTAAATATGGCGGTCCAACTTTGGAGAATACATTTCTTCAACTGACCAACATGATGTGGCAAGAAGAGCATGTTTCACCAGAATTCAAGGGTGCTCTAGGCGTAACAAAAGGAAACGAGACTTCACCTGACAACTAAAGAGGTATCAGTCCGCTCAGCCGTGCTGGCAAGCTTTTGGCGCGCGTTATTTAGCCGTCTGATGTCTAAAGTGATCGACACACAAGCTCCAGAAGAACAATGTGGATTCCGTGCTGGTCATAGCTCAGTGAACATGATATTTGATGCACGGCAACTTCCCAAAAATCCAGTGAACATCACCAGTCGCTCCATACTCTTTTCATAGACCTCAAAAAAGCCTTTGACTCTGTCAACCAACAAGTATTGAGGAGAGTCCTTTCCAAATACGACCGTCCGGTATAATTCGCCAACATTATCCGAAAGTTACACGTTATAATGAATGCGAAGGTGCCAACGAGTTGGTCGAATACAAGTGATTTCGAAATCCTCACTAGCGTGCTACCTGGGAAGCACATTGTCTGCTGACTTGAGCGTCAACTGTGAGCCAAGATTCCTTGCTGCAAGGCTAGTGTGGTTTTTAGCAAACCCAAGAAACGGGTGTGGAGGAACTGGAGGCTGTGAATGGAGACCACACTGCACGTCCACAAGGCGACGGTCCTATCTGTCCGCTTGTGCGACACTGAAACACAGACCATGTACCGGCGCAACCTCCGATGCCTAAGCAGCTTTCACATGCATTGAGTGAGGCGGATGCTTGGTGTTCACTGGATCAAACGAGTGCAGGACACCGAGGTTATCCGACAGGTGTGTTGTGATGCTGTGGAGACCACGATCACATCCAGCCGTCTACGCTGGCTGCGACTTGTTTACCGAATAGACGGGAACAGGATTCCGAGGCAGCTTCCATATAGCCAGCTGAACACGAAGAAACGGGACCTTAGTTCAAAGTCTAAAAGCTGCGGACATGGATTTCGCGCTGTGGGAGGTAGAAGCGCGAAACAGGAGGGCAGGAAAGGAAACAATAGGAATTGGAGTTCGTCACTTCATCGACAGCCGATTTCGAGCCAGGAAGCTAAGGTGCGCAAGATACAAGGATATCACCGAAGCTGTTGGACACGGAGACCGAAAAAAACTACATCTGCAGCGACTGCGGTCATATTTGTGCTGGTCGCATTGGATGGTTCGGCCATCAACGAAACGTCCGTGAATAAGTTTACCAGACTCGCCTTAGCATTCTGAGATTATCAGATAGCAGAGTCTGAGATGGTACCGGGGGTGGCTTTTCATGAGTATCACCATACAGATCAAAGCCTACGAAAATACCTTAGCAAATTGAGCAATTCGGTGTGTTAATCCCGCAACTGTGCTAGAAGTCATCATTGTGTGAACACGATCAGTTTGAATCGTGGCTAACCACAAAACGCATTCTGATTCGACTTATCAATAATGCATCCCCTAGTTTATCCGAAACGGATACCGCTGGGTTCAACCGCTAGGCTGTTCCCATCTGCATCAACAGGGTCCCGTCCTAATACCCTGGATGGTGGGCAGTTTTGAGCGTACTACGTTAGAAGCGGATTTTTGTGGCCATTGTTGCACAGGCCAAAACTGAAAAACACGTAACACTTCCTGGTTATACGCGTGTGCCTAGGATGCTACTCAATTGTGGGCCACCAGACGCCTCTTGTCATATGCCATCAATGGTCTATTTGTGCCCACAAGCCTGACCCAGGTGGGCCCTAGGAGAGGCTCTAGTTTGGTTGCCAGGTTGAACATTGCTCTTCACTGCTACATCACATCCACTTTATATAGGCTGTACTACATCAAACTTTAATGTTTAGAGTTGGGGTTTAACGTACCCTGTTTGTGCGTATTTCGTATCTCCACTTGCAGAAGACCCGCACTAACACTCCGGACATTCCAGGGTGCTAAGCTTCCATCGGTGCTAGCGGTGAATCTCTGTGACCATGTCTGCTTAGACCTAGCTGAACAATGGCTAACGTTAACTAGCCATGTAGGTGTCTAGGATGCGTCTCCTGAGTGGTGAGGGCCATTATAAACCCTTTTGCATGCGATGTAGGGTTCAACTATTCAGCTGCACCCACTTTAATGGACAGTTATGGGCCGCCAGTTGGGCATGATAATGGCTTTAGAACTGCTCTTTCCAGTTGACCCCCGATCTTATTCCCTCGGGTTTACTTCAGATACAGGGGGCTCATTTGGATGCGCACGAGGCTCGGCGCAAACGATGCGGCATTACACACTGTGCGCGGACGTCCATAGGAGTAGTTCTATGTGACAGGCCATACATGAAACGGATGCCAACCCACCATATGGCAGACTGTCCGCCACGACTAGCTTCCCGAGTGACCACCCCTAGTCCGTTCCGTCAACTTATTCTAATAGACTGGGAGAGTACCATTCTACTATTAATGCGCATCAATTTCTGACAAACCAGGACTCTGGTGCACCCCACATCAACAACTTAGATTGCCTTCCTCACACTAGGAATGAAGAATACAAACATTATTGTTTCATCTCTCTGGAGCAACCGCTTTAACAAGTGTAATCAATGAGCACCCTAGATGGGATCTAGCATACTCTACTTGTTCAAGAATATTTAGGAGGCCATCACATTTTCCTCGAGAGTTTAATAGCAGGTAGTGCTATCAAAACCAAGTTCTTGAGAGCTTAATTCGAGGTCGCGATCGCCGGATAGGAGACAATCTACGTTTGTAGCAAGGGTGTCCCTCATCTCGACTATTCAGCTGTTTGTCCCAAGTAAGAAACAAAATGAAACGTTGGGGCACAAAAAAGTAAAAAAGGAAGTGCTCATCTTCTTCTCGATCAGCTACAGAGTAATTTATGCCAATTTGCATATGCTTAATCAGCTACCAACACCTTAAGGCAATGCCTACAGAAAGAATGGAACACGTCAATGGGAAACTGAGCTAGTTCTCGAACGCTGGAAACGTGTATGTTTGTCCAGGTGTACACACACCGTTTTGCATACAAACAGATGATGTGTATGCGTTGCCTCCTCCCGAGAGATTTAACTGCATAGTATTCGATCAAACGCCGAGGGCTATGTTTCAGAAACCCTAATGAGGATACACACGCGGAAGTTGGGAGTTTGGTTCGTTTCCCCCGTCACCAGTTGTTGCCACACGAAGCTCGGGGATGGGGGCGTAAATGATAATGATCTCCCCTCAGATGCATCGAAAAGTGGAGGGAACAACAAAGGAGACATACTGTTGAATTTGAAAGTAAGTTTGCTTAATTGTGGAGCTATAACCAGTAAGCAATCTTGATGAATAACTAGGATATAGAACATGCTTCGACAGTCTCAGATGGCGTATTATATGATGATTATATGATTATAACTTTCTAGGTAACTGGAATGAAAATGTTAGCAAGTGGAAAGATAGATTGGCATCGCTATGTTTTTGTTGTTTCCTTCATGCAATGAGATCTGGGTTAACACTGGTTGGCTATGAACTGATGTAAAATAAAGTGCTGCGTGATTCTTGAGGAGGAGGGTTCAAGCACATGGACGGAAACACACACTTTGGTGGCGTATTCTTCATGCGCTCACAAGTTGAATGGCTCGTTGATGAGTAAAACTTGGCCAATTTCAGTTCATTATTATTCCGCATGAAGCAGGTTCGAGCCCAACAAGCAGTGCCACTCGGAGTCACTTGTTACATTGCTTTCCAAGGCTATCGACAGGAAGAGGGATTGGAAAATCTTACTTAGGTTGTTCTTCAGGAATGTTTTCTAAGTCAATTAAAAACAGGAATATTTCCTTTAACAATACATGGTATCTGACCACGGTTTGCGATTCTAAAAGTTTGCCTCAGAAACGAGGGAGTTATCACAGATCGATTGTTTATTCAACACCAATGACCGATTAAAGCACAGGCCCCTTATGGGAGCCAGGCAGGGAAGGTAGTATTAACCAACGGAAGCAGTTACAAGGTTCGAACATGCAGGTGATAGGTTGTCTGAGGGTTTAACACCTTTGTTCGAATACACGCGCTACAAGCACGAGGTGAGAAGTGCACTTCCTTTCACTGAAGTGAAGTCTGCACTCAGCCCCCCCACTTAGCCAAACGGTGTTCTGACATGTTCAATTACCCCCGAGTATAGACGTTACAGGAACTAGGCGATAAAACGAATGCCCATTGATCACACGGTCGTCATCCTGTTCGCTGAGCTTGACAATTACCAGGCTACGAATATTTCAGTACATTTCCGTAACCCACTCCATCGACACTAGGACTACCAGAAAGACCATCGCCATAATCGCACCAAAGTAATTTGTTAACTGCAACCTTAATATTCCAGGAAGCAAGAATGGTAGAGTAATCGGATAATAGGATTAAAAAAAGTACGACCTTTAGTTTGGTAGTTGCTGCTTATTCATTCCAAAATTTGGTTACCCTGGCAGTAACTGGACTCCAGCTAACATGTCACGGCGAAAATCGGCTTTCATCGTAATATTTTGAAAGGTTTCAGCTGAGGTATCCTTGAATTATAAATTTAAGCAGGCTCGTTCACCCATATTGCAAAAATAGCGCAGACCAAAAATATCTCCCATCAAAAAATAACAGAAAACTGGCGTGGTTTTTTCAACACATTTTCTAATGCCTGGTGTGACCTCTCCTGTCAGTGTAGCTATACGTAGACCTAAGATGAATGTCTACAATACAGGCAGGAACCATATGAGACTTTTACCACTGTCAAAACACATGTAATTCAGTCAACAGAGAAGCACTGCGGAGCGTCCTAAGCAGGTGTGGTTGCCTGAAAACTTCACGTAAGCATCCGGCGATCATATGGAAGCGTGCCTTCTGTTTGAAGTCGATGGAAGTGTGTTACACATGATTTGCAAATACAAACAGCTGATTAGCGAAATACACTCATTTGCAAACAAATTTGGTTTTGCGAGAGACTCACCTGGAACCCAGCTGAATCTCGCCCCAAGAAGGGCGAAACCGGTCGTGGGCTGTCGAAGAATTTTCAGCAACCTTATGAGTAGTGCATTACGAACAAACAGCTGTGGCGAAAAATCCGATTCTAGGAAGTCAGCAGAAACAAAATCAAGCGAGCAGAACCACAATAGTGGATAGTGTTGCATCGAAGGGAACCGTAGTAGCCTATTATGAAATCAGCGAGAAAGTTTAAGGGTCACGACAAAGTTCACCTTTGGGGATTCAGTAACAAGCCCCACTGTGCGCCATGGAACAGCGTTGACACACAGCCAAAAGCACCGAATTATCACACTCACAGAAATACCGGACAAGGAAGGAGCCCAGGATATTGCTTACTCATTGTATATGAGAGCAGGTTACCCGATAGTAAACGATGTGAAAGGTCAGACGAAGGCACTACCCAAAGAGCATGTACGAAGAAGCAAGTCACATAATCAAACTCATAGATCTGTGATTGTGCCAAGTTCTATTTTTCGAAGACCCTCTTTGTCAGCAGGCTGCCCTATAGGCCGCACGAGGTTTTAATGGCGGCGTCGCATGGAATTCAGAAGGCACTCTGAGTGCGGGTGTCGCTTGCCTGGGCCTTACCGCGAAACGTACTTATTTTTGCTACTCATGAGTAGCCAAATGATTATGCACTAAACGCAGGGATGAGGTTCAGCTCGCCTTAGGATGAGGTCCTCATTCAAAAACAAACGCGAAGAAATTCGCAGTCGTAGAGTAATTTATTTTTTATCCAAGGTTAAACAATTCATTATTGATTGTCCTACGGAATGTGAGTCAAGGTGAAACGGGAACATTAGGGCTTCTGAACCTAAATAAACAAATAAATTAGTGACCATGAACAGATAACATACATAACTCTAGGAAAAACGGCAGAACGTTTGTCGAAGGACGTGAAAGGACAAGGGACAAAACAAAAATAGTAAACTCTGGAATCATCACAGAACCAGTCCACATTGGAGGCAGGAGCGTAGGCCCCATGTCAGGAAAATAAAGATCTTCTGTGGCGAGACACGGATGTGTTGGCAGACGGTTGTGATTTGTTGCTTATTGCAGGCAAGTTCAATACCACATTCTCTTGCTCAGTTTGGTTTAGGTTACGTAAACCGGGAGAAAACTTAATATCTAATGAATTTTCATCCCAAAGGTGTCTCGAATTTTCCGGAGACGGTCCAACACTGCACTGGATCGGTTGGGCGGGTCCAGAGGAAATCGTAGACAGGAAATGGCGGTTTTCTAGTTCATTGGAATCAGGTTCATTCGAATTGCTGTTGCCAAATAGCCGCGTGCGTAAGGCGAAAACAGTGGAAGCACTCTGACTGCTCATGGTGGTGGTGCACTCTAGTAGTTCACTGAGGGAGAAAGAGCAATATGGATGTAAGAGATGGCCAGATTATATTGAGAAAAGACGACAGCGATGGACCTACGAAAAGCAACAAAATAATTGTGTTGGATAGCATGGATCGTAACTGCATTCCCATGAGAATACGGTACATCTGTACATTGCAAACATCCGCTGGTGAAGAACCTGAAGGAAGTGGGGGAACCAGTCAATAGGCCCGATCACGGTTAGCCTTTAAACTCGGTTTGGTGTTTATCTGTCAGATGTAGAACACAATTAAACAAAGTGGGATGCGGTCTTGGAGGGTCCTCGAAGTTCATACAAACACGGGCATTACACTGTACCACCAGCAGAGCCTTGAGAATTATTTATGAGCATTTAGAACCATCCAGAGAAAACGCGCAAATTGCGGCCTTCAATGGAAATGAGCATGCATCTTTCGATGAGGTGGTAGATCGTGTTCACTGTGGAACTTAAGAATCCCCTCTAGGGACACGAGGTCACGATCATGGGCACAGTCCACCCAAGTTGTGGTGGTTAAGCTTGAAAGCACCTACCCGATCCTCGGAGCTACAACTCCATAAGAGAACACCTTTCCGTATACGGCCGTCAATGGACTCGTAAATTACCGACAACTATGTCAAACATTTATACAAAACGTTTCAACTCAAGGATGAGCAGTAGTATATATGGCTAAAAATATTGCCTACCCCGGAATGCCGGTTTGCTCCACATCGGCACATACCGCGGGCCGAGTGAATACGTGAAGTGGAGCGAAAGGAGAACGAATCGGTTTAGCAAGAAACGGAAAAAGTTGACCAGCATCTGATTCGCTTGACTTCTTTGGAGTAGTCGTGGTAGCTGTGGTTTGCGGGCGTCTTCGCATTGAACGTTTTAAAGAGTCTGTTCGCAGGAAAGTGGAGATCGGACCAGAGTTCCTTCCAGCTCTAACGGGTTCCACGGATTCAATTATCTTGGGTAGTGAACTAAGCCGCATAATCGGAGGATTCATTGAAGGAGGGAGTGGAGAATAGCGCTTTCGCTTTCTGAAGAAGAATAGTGGATAGTTTACTACATAGTGAGAGGGAATGACGTATGAAGCAAGTAGGCGAGAACACTGCAAAGAGTGGACAATTGCCGCTACGCTAATAATACTTACAGTTCCAGAGAGCTTGACTGCTAGAGTCGTTTTATGGATACAACTAGGGTACCTCGTTGGGATTGTTGATGGGATGAATTAAGAGCAAACTCCGAGAGAAGGGAATATGAATCTGGTCTTGGCAGTTAGGCTAGACATGCAAGTCATTCTTGTTCACGTTCAACGAGTGACCGAATAATAACAGTGCCCGCATCACGAGTGTAATCAGGAAATAGGATAATTAGGGACCCAAAGATTGTCATTTGGAGTGTCGATATGATTGGCAGAACTAAGATAAAAGTACGTGACTCAGGTCGCCAGAAAACACCTCCATATAAGTTCAAAGAACCGTTTCGGTTAATGTGGTTTGATCAATTGTGAATGATCAGATCATTAGGGACGAACAAGTGGACATCTGCTCGCATGCGTTGCTGAGTAAATCAAGTCCAGCAGAACAATACGTCTAGCTTACTCGTGTTCGAAGCGGCGTCAATGGCGTCGGGTTCGGCTCATTGAACTCTTTCTACAATAGTCTCCGGAGACACTTTAAAGAGAAGCCGCTCATCACCTGGCACCTAGTGAGTTCTCAGGAAAGGCCAAACATTATCATACATTTACACAACTCAATACCTTACAACCCAGAGGAGTATTCGTTTTCAATACTCACTCAACCTGTGTGCTTAATGCATTGAGGAATCCAATTCGCACGACGGCCCATATGACATGAACAAAATTGAACCACAACTCTCTGGGAGACAGGTGAGCATAGACAAAAAAACCGAACATTATATCAGGAATGTAAGAAAATTATTGGAGAACGAAAAGCAACCGCGACTCTAGTGTACTCACCGGGCTGAAGAAGCTACATCTGATTCCCACGCACCATCTGATTCGTTACTGAAAGTGCGCAAAGGACTGCATATGCTTACGCTGGGCGTAGTGTTAGTTTCACTGAGAAACTCCTCCCGACCAAGAAACATGGCTTCTTCGTCGAATACCTGAGGAGATATGGGAACAACACGAACTGGCATAGCAGCAGCATTGTCAGACAAATGTTGAGGGCGAGTCCTAGTGTTGGGAAGACGACGTTGTGCTGTTGGAGTGGTCACAGGACTCTTTGGCACAGGATAAAGCAGGGGTGAGTGGATTCGATTCCCATTTGGAAAGATTTGGAGCGGTGGACTGACACTGGGTGCTGGTAAACTTCGTTTCGGCGATTTGAGAGGAGGGCTCTTGCAAAATATGTCTGGGGCAGTTGAATAAAAGGAAACGAAAATGCACAGTGAAAAGATACACACAGCGAAACGGGGTGCACTAATTAGTAGCATGCGAAGAAGGTGCAAACTCGTTGCCCGAAAATTAGAAGACGAATGGCTGACAGACTGGAAAATCATATATCAACAAAGCCTATGGTACTAATGATGATATTCGGTCCAGTTTGTCGAGTACAAATCGTGTACGTGTTGATTGATTCAAATGATCAAAACAAGGTTCGCTTTGAAGGGCAGCGTGCAGAAAGCGGATAAGAGAGGCCAGAGAGGCAAAGGCGCTCAAGTGTTGATGCTTTAGGTTTTGATGTAGATGTTCAAAATGAGCATCAGGTCGTGTCTTAAAAACGGTAAGTGAGGAAGATGAAAATACAAAAGGAATAAGGACGTTCCATAGCGGTTTTTGGTATCTTGATCTAATGAGTACGTGAACTAGCTATCGGGGGTGATCACGGAGCCGACAGAATCTTGCAACAAGGGCAATTATGTTAATCCAGAATTTGGTAGGCAATAAATACATCACCAGAGAATACATCCAGGGTCTTTAGTCTCTCTGTGTGAGATAAATAAACCTATCTGAGGCGAATAAAAAACGCAGCGAATTATGTAGTACCATCATGGTAAGGGTCCCGGGGACCTCGGTCTCAGTAGAGGTCATGTGCGACTTTTATTGTTTCGTTTCCAGGTCATGTGTTGTTCATTCTGCGTTGGCTGCCAGGCGACGAGCGTTCCATAAATTAGGCAAATCGTTCAGCTATAACACCCTTTCGGTGCCTAGCTGCCATGCGACCCGAAGGAAGCACGAGGGCTGGAATACTGCCAGGTTGCCCAAGCCGAGACAGAGGCTGGGTTCGAACCACGGACCTTTCGGTCAGTAAATTCACGTTCCTACCACTGAGCCACGTAGCCGCACTAACGACCAGTCTATTGATGCTCTCTACACGGAGCGCCCATGTTTCAGATCTTTATGGTAGAATGACAAGTATCGAAGCGTTGTACATGCGTCCGTTGAGTGTCAGACTGATGTTCCATCGTTGCCAAAAATGTTGGGGGTTTACGAACGTCAATCGAGCCCTTATAATGTGACTGTTTATTTCACTCTAGATCCATTTACGTCTGAAAAAGCTGACCGGATACACACTCTTAAGTTCGCACCCAGAATGATAATACAGAAAAGTTCGTCCGCTTGAGGTTTGAAATGAGGGTTCACTCAATCCTCCTGGACATACACATGTGGCTTTATTCTGGTAGAAGCTAGATTGATAATAGGAATGTAGTGTAAAAGGCTAAACAAACAAACAAACGTCACGGATACAGCTTAAAAACTGCCCAAAAAGAATACCACGACGAATGACCTGTATAAAAATAGCACCTTACTGAAAGCAACAAAATGTGCTTCACGAGATTTGTTTTATCGTAGACTAGCACACCTCAAATTTTATGAACCGGATGTGAAGAAGGGAGCAAGATAATCACTCCGTTCGAAGCCGATATCCCCACAAATAAAGATTTTCTACTTCTTAAAGGTTTCTACCTTAGTGACAAAGCGGTCGTATTGAAGGGACAAACCAGAGGTTGATGCTTAATCCAACTTACATCCGCCTCAATTGACAAAACTACTACATCCCACACATAAAAAAACACCATACCAAAACGTCACATTGTGGAGATATCCTAGAGCTCTGCGACCTATTTAGGAACCGTGTCAATCAGTGGATCGCCAGAACAACTTCCCAAGCAAGAAAAATCAAACCGCAAATTAGCAAGTATGAGAAGCGAGCTGCGAAGACTCACTTTTCCTGGGTGTTTTTTTCCGACCGTTCTGCTGTTCCGGTGAAGTCATGTTAGCAAATAGATTAGAACTACGACGACGAAGAGCACCAGGATTGCACAAAAGGCCACTATTTGGCGTTAATTTCGTAACGTCTGATTCCGGCATTGGTTGCTGCCTCAGCGACGGGCTCTTCAAGTCGAACTGCGTAGGTGGTTCAGCAAACTGACTCAAACTAGATTCTTCCTCAAACTGTCGACGACGCCAGCGTTCAGCACGAGACATGCCAACTGAGAGACAGCCGGCTGCGGTTATGGAGACAGGATGGGGTGCACCCGAGTCCTGTGAAAGTCGATTAATACTGGTACAACAAGTGGTAGCAATCAGGTCAGGCTCTTTGGGTTCCGCGTAGCACAGGCTGGCCAACATTGAGTTTGCTCGTCGCAAACGTCGGAGGGGGCTGCCAAGAGGTCCAACAGGCTTAATTGGCGACTCTTCAACCACAATAGCCTGTAACGGAATATAGGGACTTCCAGAGTACAAACGATACAACACGAAGACGTGAAAAGCTTGTTCTATTTCACAATGAAAATAACGAACATGGACGCCAAGAATGACCAAACCACGAAGTGGAGTGAGTTCAGGTTTCCATGTTACAGAAACTCGTGAGAAATGTAAAACATTGTCTTGATTGAGAGACATACCAGTCTACCAAAAATCATTAGGGTATCGTCTGTCCTACCTCCGAGTAAACGACACTCGGAAGGACTTCCAGAACGAGCTGTTCACAAAGAAAACAAGCTCGACTTGAATGTGGCTCAAAGCTGTGCATCCAGTGAGAGACGTACGTATAGTAGTATCTCCCAACAATTAGCATCAATGAAAACGGAGAGTCTTGATTCTCTCCCGGAACGTGAAATCGGAATTTTCAACTCGCAATTAGGAAAAGAGTGCAAATAGGAAACGTGTTCTTAGGGGGACGATAGTATATTTCAATTTTAGATGTTCAGTTTGTAGTCAGATTGCAGACCGTTTCACTTTCACTCTGAAGAGAATTGTGGTGTGGTGCTGATAGGACTAGCCGTAACTATGAATAGAGACTACGGCTCGTATCTAAATCAAGGATTTCAAGAGTACCTCAGACTTCTGAAAACGTCTGGGTCGCAACAATAAGAATGTGTCGAATCAAATGGATCCGGGGTGGTTACCTGGAGGAATTACCAAGTTACAGAGTTTTAGCTTCCGGTGAATATGTGATCGGAAAAGGTTGCCTGTGCACCGAGTTTACAGTACCTTACATATATCTCATCAGGTAAGATTACGGCTGAGCTTGGCAAGTAGAAGGAAGGTCTAAGTACACCAAGAGCGACGTCTGGTGTTATGAGTTTTATGTAACGTTGGCTGAAAAAAAACATTATATTTACATTAGTCCAACGGACTACCAATGGAATCAGATAGCGGAAAGCGCTTGTTGAAGCCAGTGACGTGGGTGTTGAGGCTAAAGATTGGTATCCGGGATGGTAACCGAATCAGCCGCAGTTTTGGTCAATACATGAGTGTATGGAGCCCGTCTGGGGTGCCTTTAAAGTGGAGCACCTCAAAACTCTAAAATGGTGATGAAAGTGATCCTTGTGTGAGGGACTCGCGTGTGGTATTGTACGACAAAACTGGAGATGAGTGGTGCAAACACACCCTGTCTTTCGTTTTTTCAGCGGCCGCCAATCTGGCCCGTTCCCAACGCGGATAGGAGCGTTCTGGGTTGGGGGTCTCGTGAACAGAACGTCGATATCGTCGTTCTGGGGTTTTCACGCTTCTCAGTTCTGCTGGTTGGGTGTAGATGTCACGGTCAGATTGTCGACGTTTGGATGAGGATTTTGAGTGCCGCCCGGTAAAGCTCCTGGAAGTACTGCAATTAGACTGTTTTGACTGTTGGTTTCGGGTTGCGCGCTTCTTCCCAATCGATGTCAGGAGACTTTTGTCGATAGGAGGTGTTTGGCTAGGAAGACAAGTAGACGAAACAGACGTTAAAAAACGAGATTTTGATAGCTGCAGTAGTCGAAGGTCTGCACCTTCAATACCTCGTCACGATAATCGTCCAGGTGCACTTTAATCACTATGCTGGTTAAACACACGAAAGTGGAGGGTAGAATGCTTGTACTGTTAACTGGAAGGTAAGGGGTTAAAGCCCCCATAGGGAAGCATCAGATGTAAGATGTTGATGATTTCCAGCAAGGAAGGTGTACCGTGCTCTTCGTGCTTTCAGTGTAAGCTAACTTGACTCGTAGGAGGAAATCCAGATTCTAGACCTCAGAATTTTTTCACTACCCCTTAAAGAATGAGACTGTCCATCTAACTGACCTGCAGTCTGCTGCGGTTGGTTCACTACCACCGATGGATTAAGTGATATCACCTATGAGAACCAACTCCAAAAAGACCCAAAAATGGGGTTGGGGAAGGTCACTATCGTAGGATGTGAGACCCACCCGAGTATCGGTTGGTCATCGGTTATGCACAGCATGCGGATGTGTTACGGCTAAGGTCGTCGGAATAACTAACATAAAAGTACCATTATTCAAACGAATTGGAGTCTGTAGAAGTCTGGTATTAAACAACCGAGAGCCTTTAAATAAATAGCAGTGATAACAGCTTCAAACACATTGACAAAATGGGTGACCACGTGAAAGGTCATCCTGCTTACTAATGCAGATAACATCCAATGACGCCCAACATGTGTTGCAGAAAACGACCATCAACTAATGTCGAGAATCCACGTATTGCTTTCTCGGGAGTTTGACTTCAAAATTACGGACAGCTTCGGGTTCGGCGATGGTCGGTGGAAAACCGTCGGCCCACGATACTACTAATGCGAGCCTTTAGAAATATTTTATTACATCTGTCGATAAATTCTACGTACACTGCTATGAACACAAAAGATTGGAAGTAGAAGACGGGATGAGCTGAGGTGAGTTTTACTCTGTATTCACAACGATTCATTTTACAACACCTATCGGACTTAGCACTCAGTGGGAGTGCAGCGACACTTGAAACAAAAAGATGCCATTCTTCATAGTCGAGTGGTTATGGAAGCGACAATTACCAAGAGAGAAGCCATGATTTTCGCTGTTGTCCAACTGTACTTGGTGAAGACTAATAAGGTGAGGTAGATTGACATGGTGATGACTCAGATGTACTGACAAAAATCCTAAAACAATACAAAAACTTAGTACTCGATAATTTTATCCTCCGCTTTGACGATCCTTTCATACGACGTACATAATCACCCCTAGAACCCCATGGAATATCTCCGGAGAAACTAGCGGTATTCGCGTTTGTCGCTAGCTTTAGGCGTTCATTTATTATTATGAGTCTACGAGCGGTATGGTGAACTGTTTTCATTCTGTCATCCGTACTCCTCAGATATGTCAGTGCTGCACGATAACGGAAAGAGTAGTTAGTCGGTGATTTTCTGGAAGAAATTTATCTATCAGACAACGATGAACTTTTAGGAATTTGAAAAAAAAACACGAATTTCAACCATCCACTCATTATTTCTGCTAAACAGGCCTTAAAGCAATTATCCTAGGGTTGCCTCTGAGCTGAGAGCTCACTGGTAAGCGGATTTTTACGTCAGCATACCGAACACAGTGATAATCCACTCGTATTGCCAAATTCACATAACACCACAGACAAGCCATTCGCAACCCGACCTAAGGCTGTCCCCTTGTCGTGGTGGTTGGGCTTCTGTGCTGCAAAAGATCTTGCGGCTACACTGTTTGGAACTCAGTTCCTCAAAGTCCAACCGTGCCAGGAATGCCAACAGCAGCAGTCCGACGAAGAGCAGCGAGTCTCTGTACTGAGAAAAATCGTATTACGAAGCGGTCGTACAGTCCTATGCGATAAGAGTGTGAAGGCAGTGAGGTGTTTTCCTCAGGCAACCGGCATTTTCATATTCACGCAAGCAGCGATGCCCCTGAAGAAGGACTGATTAGAAAAGATCGGCCCTAAAAGCCGCACACCCCGATCACCCAACAGTTGACTGTGACCGCCGATGAATTATTCAGTACGGTCGAAATGCTTTTAAAACGAAAAAGTCCAGTGCTGCTCAAAAGGCATTTGTTGCGGGCGGCCGCCTTAGGAGTGAGACAGTAATGCCTTACTCCATGCGCCCTTTGGTTAGGACAACCCCCTGCAGTCGAGCAGGTCAGACTATTGAGTCATCGGCTCCGGGATGGGTCCTCGAAGAAAAGAAAAGACCCACTGCCTTGTGGGTCAGACTTTTGAGTCAAAGTCTCAAGCTGGGGTACAAAACTAAACCATCCTCCTCGATCTGGTCAACCGGGACGTATCATTTGCCCACACAGTTCTTTGTCCACCGACGTCCTTCCCCAATCCCCTCCCACAATACAAGCAAACGTTGCTGGGTCATTAGACTGTCAATTATCTGACCGATGTGCCTTATCCGCCCCGGCTGCACACTAACACACTAAACAACAAAACAATAACAAAATAACCAAAACAAATCCACCGGATGCTTTCTAGATGGGAGCTTTCAATACCCGTATTCTATATTAGATTGACAAACAGGCAATGTCTACGTAGACCTTATACACCCTTAAAATGGATGCATGTTGTGTCACCGAAACAAACAACACAAGACCCGGGAGAAATCAGGCACTTTGAAACGTCAAGAACGAAGAGAGAGAGAATGTGGCACATCAACAACTACCCTATTTTCAGAATGGATATATGAACACTGAAAACCACCGCGGCATTAGTCTGTCAGCTGTAGCACCGAAGGTGATCCCCGGTCTCATCCTTCGAAGGTTAACCGAATACAGATAGAGGCAGATCCATGGTAACCAGTTCCTCCTGCAAGAGAATGCATCTATCATATTTTCACCCTCCGTCAGATTTTGGAACAGCAACACTGCTTCTAGCTACCAACAAAGTTTATCTTCCTTGACTTGAAAGCTGCCTTTGACTCTGTGGATCGTCAGGCACTATGGCAGTGTCTACGGAGCAAAGGTACCTCCACAGATTCACGGCACTCCTTAAAGAGCTGTAAGACAACTCCTGTGGACGCGTTAAGGTCTATGGTAGGCTCTCGCCTGAGTTCCCTACATCAAGTGGTATAAGGCAAAGCTGTCCTCTTTCACCTTTCCCCTTCAAATTTCGCTATCGATATGATCACGGAAGACTCACTCCAAGTCTCTTAATGACTGCAGGATCGAAATGCTTCCAGGGCGCTAGCTCATAGATATCGAGCACGCAGACGATAGTTCTTGGATCTGACGCTATCGTAATGCACGTGAAACAAAATAATCTAAATAATCCCACCTCACCGTTTGGCATGCAATTCACGCCTGCTGCAGGGTGTAGAGTGCTGTTGCGAGACTGGGTGTGCTCGAACCCGAAACTCATGCTTGCCGATTGGGATAAAAGAAAAACTGCGTTAGCTCTGGCGTTCTAGCTAAAGGTAGTTCCATCCGATTTTGGAAGGCTAGAGCGGCTGCTGTCAAAATGCATCATCTGTGGCGTAGACGTGATACCACTTTGCTTGGTAAGGACCGAGTTTGCAATGCTGCAGTGTGCTCCCCATTGTTAGACCAGAAAACTGGCGGCTGCGTGCTGAGGATGCTAAAAACCTTCAGCGTTTGACTGTCAGTGTCTTTAGGGCACTGCCTGAGTCTGATAGGAACACCGGAGCACCAATGCTGAAGCACATCAAAAAGTCTTTGGAAGAAATAACTCGCCGACGGTAGACGAACGGACCACACTCCACAGGTTGCGCCGGCTTGATAACGTGCTTCGTATGCCAGTGGACCGACTTTCTCGGAAAGCTTTTTCGCACAACCACCTGGAGAGTTGAGGCAAGCCAGAGAAAATCAGGCAGTGACTTGGCAGCGAAGTATGAAAGTCATTATCAGGGAACTCAGCTGCGCCAGTCATTTCCGTCTCCCTGGAGGGGACAGATCAATAGGTGAAGACATTAGCAGATATGACCCAGTCTCGCTCAAAGGTGTGCACATTTCCAAGTTGATGCGTTCAGAGCATAGGCCCACGCTCCGATTTCCCCAATGAAAAAATCACCGCCACTCCTGGATTTAAATGCCGACGATACCCTTTATTATTTTCCCAAACCATTGGCGAACGAAACCGTGACGGCTATAACCGCGGTACAACGGTTTACAGCTAACGAAGATAGTGAGCCACCAGTTCTGCAGCCTCATTGAAAGCTACTGCTTCATAAAGGTGTGTTCCGATGGCTGAATAATGAGGTACCATGAGGTGCATACATGAAAATCCTATCAGTAATCTGGGGGTGAATAGGGTGAAAAATCATGTACAGGGACCTGTTTTTATTGCGCCGAGATGAGCGATTTATTGGAGTTCGTTTCGTCGGTGTCCGACACTTCCGACGAGAGCGAGCACAAGAGATAAGGACGAGTTTGGGACCACCGGAGGACTGGGAAGCGGGTGGGATTTTGTCTTCACAAGGTGAGTCTGAACCAACGTTGGGGGTTGATGTAACAGGTTGGCATCGCTGAATGTCTTTGGAAGTAGCTGACTTAGAAACGGTCTCAACAGTTGCGGCAGCGGCAGCAACAATAGCTGGATCGGCGAACAAGGCACGCGGGAGAGACTGTCGCAATTGGCTTCGAGTATTTGGTGCGGAATCAGCAACTCTAGGTCTTGGTTGAAAAGAACAAAAAGCATGAATAGATGAGAACACATGAATCACCCGATAAGTGGGCAAAACAAGATTGTGAAGACAATGGGCCCGACAAGTCTTCCTTGTAGATAAATGGAAAAGAACTTACCACGCGGCCAGCATCTAACACTCAGGGAGGACACGTTGCTATCGAATCAGTATACGTTACAACAGTTACAGAGAAAGTAAATCCGACGGAAATCTTGAATTAAGTGCAATAAAAAAACAGACACCGAAAGTGTTTATACAGGTGAAATAAGTGCACTGTGGGCTGCATGTGACCGAACGGTTCGGTCTTCAAGTATTAGCAGGGAGATCACGAGTTCGAACCTTCACGGAGATTCGTTTAATGCGAGTAACTGTACAGTGCTTTTCGGCGCATATTGATTTCACTGACAAGAGGAAATGTTAATTGAAAGCTCCAAAATCTCCTCGCATCATCAAAAAACGACAGCAGCGACTGAAGTCCACAATGTCAGATATGACTCAGAGAAGACCACAGTAAATTTGTCTTTCTTTGGAGCGAAATACTCCATGAACTTGCATCAGTTCAAGTGCGTTTACATCCTTGTGAGTCCTCCTCATTAGATGTTTAGTCCTGAAGAGAACCAAGAGTTTCTTAGGGCGTTTGCGCAAGACTAAGTGGAAAGAAATTTAGCGGGCACCTTAAAAAGAATCACCCGTTGATTTCAGTCTGTTGTCCTTATTAATAGAGGTGCTTATTTGGGGAACTGATGGAGTCGCTGGCTTCAGGCGACAGTTGGATGCCCTTCGGGACAACCATTTAGTTTTTGAGGGGAATCTATTGTTTGTTTACTTTAAAAGACATTTTCAATGTATTTAAGCCCTCTTGTAACGTAGTTCATCAGACATAGTGGCCTTTTGTGCTTCGTCACTTCAAGTCGCTGGGTTGGGCTACCGAGTTCTTCCATGTCAGTCAGCCATTGTCACGCACAATAAATGAGATGACCTTTGAGTCTTTCTCTCACCAAGTAGCGAACGTGGTCGCAAAAACAACGTTAACCCAGTTCACCACCATTATGTTCTTCTACACCATGTACCAGTTCTCAGAGATACTCGAAGTTTCGGCACTGTATCTCACGCACCCACCCCATCCCCGGACCGTATTTGTGTCAACACTCATTTCTCTCTACCTCTAAGTTCCTCCTTTGGTAGCTGCGCACCGGATTTCTACTTCACTTAGCTAAAATTTTGACTTCCAAATACAAAGTGCTTTGTTCATCGGTCCAAACCGACATCTATGGTGAATATTAGCAACAATATCTTACTGCTGATCTGCGTATTGGAGGCGACCTGCTTACTCGACGGACAACGCCCAAGCAGGTCGTAGGGCAAAAAGCCCAGAGATATAGACACCTACCCTAAAGCATAGTAACGGATGACGGCGACGGACTCCACAAGACCCGGAGCTATCCCTAATTAGACTACTTTATCCCATACAATCTACTGAGTCTTTTCAATTATCGCTTCATTATTCGGTTCTATCTAGTTCCACCAGTTTTACTAAGCCCTCATCTTACCGAGGGTTCTGAGCTACTTCCCACCTTATTAGGAAGGTATACGTCAATTATTTGGTTCCTATCCTAGACATCATTACAAATCTTTTTACGACAGTACGTTATGATGCAGATTATCCCTCAACTTTACAAACGAAGTAAACCTTCCTCCTCACAATGATATAATCACATCTACCTATGAGCACTTTACAAAAAAGGATCAACCTTAGGAAAGCGGGCGGATATTTATTCCAGAGGCATGTTCTGACTGTGTGAATACCCTTACCAATTGCACCGCCACCATAGACAAGGTCAGGTGTACGTGCATCAGTTTCAGAGCTGGTAAACTATCTGCAGCACCGACCGAAATCAGTCTTTCTGCAGTCATGGGGAGGATGTCAACCATAACTTGTGTCCACCCATTTTTCACCCTCATTCTTAGTTCCTAAGGGTGATATAAGTCCTCAAAATAGGCGAAAGCTGAAATACTTGCTTAGCATTTTGGAAAAGTGCTCGTCGGTGCACTAGTGATAGGCCCGCTTCGCTACTATCATGAGCAGAAACAGCAGCGACCAAATCCAAGTACTACCGACAATATGTAGTTGTGATGTGTTCGAATGGGCGAGAGTAGAATGCCGACCACTGAGAGGTCCGGCACTTTTCCACAGATGTGTCAACAAGAATCACGAAGTGTCTCAACAGAAATCTGGGAGCCATGAGAAGTGAATGACTATTAGGATTTCGTGTCAGAGATTGTACAACTTAAATTGATACCTGTCAATATGCTTTAGGAATGGTATCGATGTGTTTTTGAAATTTTATCGAAACATTTTATTGAAAATGCCTAGACGTCTCAACGTGTGAAGGGCGTAATACTCCTTCCGCAGGACAAGGCTGCTCAAAGAGCGATATGGATATGAAATACAACAAAAATCAACAGGCCTACAGAGCCTAGTTAAGGAAGAACATGCGTCTTGTGGGTGTCATTGAACGATGCTCGTGGAAGATTATTTGCAAGACCTGGTAAAGCAAATGTACATTAGCGCTTCAGAAATAGAGGATATTTTGAATGCCGACCACCGGTTCGTTCCACCGAGTCGAGCACCAGGTCCGTGGTCGGCATCAGTTGCCGTTGTATAGTGGTTTCGGTAGTATCTCCTATTGACTCGCTAAAATCTGATCTTTACGTATTGGGCGAATCCGATTCCAAACATCCTCAACACGCTGACTGTGATTTACTGGGCTAATGATCCCACCAAACTTCACCACCCACGTGTCCCAAACCAGATTAAGCCACGTGCTCTGTATTCTAGGGGACAGTTTACCTCGTAGAGTCCTCTTCGCCGAGACACGTGCGGGTGGAGACGACCCACGGGTAGTCAGTCTACAACTTGGCAACGAAGCATGGAAACCTTTAACATTTAACCCACTCGCGTCGGTAACTGGACTGGTAACTGGTCGCCAGGACGGGGACCTCGAAAGGAGACAAACCAAGTGTTTGGCTCTCGCAGACATGGCTATATCACATAGCAATTGGCGATCCTGCATCAGAGCTATCGACTTCACCGCTTAATTCACTCGGTCCCTGTCATATCGGACAAACGAAACTATTCAGCGTCAATGGACCGATCAGGTCATCACCTCCAACGTTATTCTAAAAACCCCAGGTGGACGAAGCTATATAAGCTGGGACCACAGTACACAATTTGCACACGAAAACCCGAATTAAGCCGAACTGATACTAAACCATGCAGCAGAATTACTTAGGTTAATTAGAACGGATTACACCCCTAAAAGATATGAAATAGCGAGGGAAATATCGTCTGCGTACACATTGTAGGCGAACGTCCCAGGAGGACCTCGATTACGAGGTTTCAGAAGGCAGGGAGGTTTTAAGCAGGATTTCAATAACAAAGCTGAAGAGGAATGGTGAGAGATAGTGGCCTTCACTTACACTGCTAGACGTAGCAAACTGAGGCGAAAGTTTGCTGTGCAACCTTAAGCCCCCACAGAAGCTGACATACATCGCTCTAGTGGATTAAATTTAGAATAAATACCACTGATCGCCAGGCACCGCCATAGCTTCTGATGAGCGACGGTCAAAAGCAGACGTCACACCACCGCTGTCCGAGAACCGGTCCCAAAACAAGGATATGAACAATGCGTTATCGACCACAGCACAAACCAGCTTGATTTTCACGAAATTGTACCTTCCGGCAATCTATCAATCTTCACAGAATGTCAGAGAGCACACTGATGTCACGATGGCTTTTGCACGTTTTTGAAGACGGTATCCAGGTCGGGGCGTTCCATTCTACCAGTATTCCAACCACGTTCTAAAACTTCTATAGTAGGGTTGTCAACTGCCCACCAGGGTTTCATCACCTTCTTTGAGACATGCAGGGTGCAAACCATCCGGGTCGGATGCCTTGTCGTGTTGGAAGGATATATTGTGCTGGATTTCTGTTGCATCGGATTGTACCGATGTCCCATTCAGGCTTGCTGAGTTCCTTCAAAGGTTGTGATGAAGGGGCCAGCTGGATTGGTATTGATAGTCCATCGCTCAAGACGAAGACTGACATACGGAGCACGTGACCAAGCCAGCGAAACTTATGAAGTGTGAGCAGTTCATCTATCGTGGGTGAGTTATTTCCTCCGAAAACTATTCGACGTACTTCAGCATTACTGATTCGGTGTTTCCACCGAACTCCGGCAATGCTCTGAAGACATCGATCGTCAAACACTGAAAGTCTTTTGACGTCCGCAGCATGCAGCCAGGTTTCTGACCCGCTGCATTGTAAACCCGACCCTTGACGGTTAAGCTGATGTCACACCTACGCCACGGGTGACGCAGGTTCACAAAAGCTGCTCTGGCCTTCCCAATCCGGATGGAACTATCACCTTTCGCGACACCACTGGGACCGATACAGCTGCCCAAGTAGACAAATTTGTCTACTACCTCAATCGGCTCATCCACACACATGACGTTAGGGTTCGAGCCCACCTGGTCTCGCAGAAGCACTTTACACTTTGCAGGTGTGAAGCGCATGCCAAACCGTGAGGCAGAATCGTTTAGATTATTTGATATTGTTTGCATTTAACCAGCGTCAGATCCAAGAAGAGCTATGTCGTCTGCGTACTCGATGTCTGTGAGCGGACGCCCCGGGAGCACTTCGACCCAACAGGCATTAGAGGCTGGTAGTGAATCTTCCATAATTGTACCAATGACGAAGTTGAAGAGGAAAAGTGAAAGAGAATAGCCTTACCTGACACCACTTGATGTGATGAACTCAGGTGAGAGCTTCCCGTAGACCTTCACACGTCCACGGACACCTTCGCTCCATAGACACTGCCATAGCGCCTGACGGTCCACAGAGTCAAACGCAACTTTCAAGTCAAGGAAGACAACCACTGTTGGGTGCTGAAAACAGTGTCGCTGTTCCAGAATCTGTGGGAGGTTGAAAATATGATCGATGCATCCTCCTGCAGGACGGAACCCAGCTTGGTTTTCACGGATCTGTCTCTCCGTGTAATCAGTCAACCTTCAAAGGATAAGATCAGAGAGCCCCTTCGATGCCAAAGCTAGCCAAAGGTTGATGATACGGTGGTTTTCACACAGCGTCCGCGTACCCTTTTTGAAGATTGGAATAACTGTCGACATGCCCCATTCTGCAAGCAATCACTCCGCTCCATATCGCACCAATAAGCTTTGTTGGATGGGTCACCAGGGATTCTCAGCCTTTGAACAGGGCTAGATACAGATTGTGCGGTCCTGATGCCTTTTCACGTTTCGGTACGGATATTTCGTGCTTTATTTCTTCTTCTGACGGGCGATTAAGGTTTAGATTCCATTCGCCCGTATGAACTATATCCGCAGCCTGTGTTGGAGGAGGCCAGCTAAACTGTTGTTCGAAGTGTTCGCTCCATCATCACGTTCTCACTACCAGTCAGTGTTGATTTACTGTACAGCTGTTGAGCTAGCTCACATCGATGCTGTTGAGCCATCGTAATTCTTCGAAGATGGTGGCTGACTTGCGCGGGCCTGAATGGAAACCAGCTGTCGGGCATGCACGCACTATGGTGTGATCGGAATGAAGTTGTATGCTCCAGAAGGAATTGTGGCCCTCCACCGGTGGCTGATGGCCACGTGATCCACGGGTGATTTGCAATAGGTGGCCGCCAGATTACGTGATGCGAACGTTTGTGTTGAATGTTTGTACTGGCCAGAAACAGTTCATGATCAGCACACAACTGGAGGTGTCGCTTTCCGTTGTTTGTGCGACGAGCATCGACTCCGAATCGACCGCCTAAATGTGATTTTAAGGAGCTCAGACGACCGACTTGGGCATTCATATCTCACGGAAGGATCACAATGTCAGTGCTTCTTGGTCGAAGAATGAGCCCAGATAACTCTCGACAGAAAATGTTCTAAGCGTCAGAACCGCAGTCCGTTGGGACATACGCCAACATCACAAACAGGCACCGTTTTTCTATGTCGAGATGTATTGGGCTTGATTGAGCTGGATAACCGGACGGCGCACAGACAGCTGTTCACTGGGATCCAATCCAGCAAAGCGCGATCATTTCTGGGGCTGCGTACAACTCCAACGCCATATATAACACACGGAGGGAGATATGTGAGAGAGCTGAGTTCGTCCTTGGCGTTCTGAGATGCATAACCACGTGTGGGTCTTGTATGTGTGTCCCGGAGACACAGCATACATCAATTTTAAGAAAGTACAAGGTCTCTGCGAGCATTGCCTGTTTGCCAATTTGACATAGAGTACGGACATTAAAAGCTCCTATGTAGAAAAGACCTCGTGGATTTAGCAAGGTGTTATTTTGTTTAGTTTTAATAGGCAGCGGGGTGTATAAGCCCCATCGGTCAGATAACTGACAGTCAAATGACCCAGCAACGTTTGCTTGTGTTGCGGGGAGGGGTTCGGGAAGGACAAACTGTATGGGCAAATGATACTTCCCGGTTGCCCAGGCAGAGGAAGGGGGTCTGGTTGAGATACCCCAACTTGAGCCTTTGACTCAGTCCGATCCACCAGCGAGTGGGAGGATGTAGGGTTTTGTCCAGGGATCATGTCCCTAGCCGCTCACTCAAAAGTCTGACTCATGAGGCAGCGGGCAGTATGGTTTTCTTTGGAGGCCCATCCCGGAGCCGATGACTCAATAGTCCGACCTGCTCGGCTGCAGGGGATCGGCCTAACCAAAGGGCGCAGAGAGTGAGGCATTACTGTCAGATGCGGCTGCGCGCAGCAGGTGCCTTTGAACAGCACCGGACTCTTCGGTTTTAAAAGTATCCCGACCTTCTTGAATAATGCACTGGCGGTCGGTCTTCGGGGCTGACCTTCTCTAAACAATGGAGGAGGGGGCGGGATGACTCAGTGGTTAGAGCGTGAATTCACAGACTGGAATGTCCGTGGTGCGAACCCGACCTCCGCCTCTCGACTTTCCCTGTCTAGGCTCGGGCAATCTGGCATTATCTCAGCTCTCGTGCTTCCTTCGCGTGGTATGGCAGGTAGACACCGAAAGGGTGTTACAGCTGAACGATTATTATTTTGTGTCGGGAATCATATTACGAAGGGGGAGATGGGTTCGCTATTAGGGGGTTTCACACGCCACCAGAACACGGACGCCTGGTCAGTACTTAATGCTATGAACCGTAGGACAGTCACCGACAGCCAGGGAGCCCTGCCGCTCTGCAATTCGCACTCGGATGTGAAGGGGCAAAAGAAATGAACTCGAAGAAACGTTAGATTGGGCTGATGAGATCGACCCATGGTTTTGCTCTCCATACCTTCCTGCTACCTTGCAGTCTGCACTTGGCTGTGCAAAAATTGTGGCACTAGGGGCGTCACTCGTACACAAATCTCCGTTAAGCCCGTGAATATTTCCCAGATTGGAAGTTCAGTTCATGCCACAATGTCCCCAACAGGCGACATTCCCAACGCTAGCTTAGCCGTCGTGGCGATACATGTGCAAGCTGTGCCTCCCTGATCCCCCTCCGAAAACAAAAACGAACTGCTACAGGCTGCTAGAATGTTGAAAGCCACGGTCTCACCGTACGAGATCTCTTTGACCACTAGGTTGACAATGAATGCCCTTTAGAGATACGGATTCCTGATTTACGTTCACAACGTGCCAAAGTAACGGAGACGTACGTTTCCTACTGACTACACCATAGCGGCTCAAATGACCAATCGGGCCTTCATGATGTGGCTCTTGCTATTAGCAAACTCCATCAAGACGGCTGAATACCTCATCCAGGATTGCAGCCAGTTTCAAAGACTCGACAGTGAACCTGACCGTGAGCAGTCTACGCCCCCACTCTTTCATCCAACCAACCTGCCAAGGACGATTTCTACGGTGAGCTACAAAGGATGACTAACTGTATGCCAAACCGCGATATCCTGACTAGTGAAATCCAGCATCCGAAGAGGCACCTGCGTATCCGGCACTCCACTGACGGCTGCACTACTTCCCAGACTGACTAACTCCTGGCGACAGCCCGGCAGGCATCATCTGCTGAATACTGTAGGCCATACCGTAGTGCAGAAACCGGAATAAATGCGATCCAGGTCACACCCTTGGAAGCGCATGGTTCAGGCTTCACCTCAACACCCGGTACAAACTATAAAATGGATCAATGTAAGCTACGCCGAAGATCCCAAAAAGTGCCTTCAACTATCGGATAGGATCACTAGCTAACTTACCACCAAGTTGTCACTTCCCCGAGGTCGACCCGTCTCCGTCGAAGTCTTGGCTCCATCTAAAGAAATGGCCTCTTGTATGGAGGCAGCTGGAAGTGTCGGTGAGTATTCGCACCTTTTTCGGCTGAACCGTGGGGTTTCAGGCCAATGGCAATATCAGTAATATAAACTTGAAGACGCCAACGGCCAACTAATAACGGACTATGATAAAAAGTTGAAGAGATGGACTGAACACTTCTGCTCACTGCTCAATCGCTCATCCAGACACCAACTATCTAACACGGGCAGCATACCCTCAACATCGTACATAATCAACTGCGACGCCCCTAGCCAAGGTGGATTAGCCGAGACAATCGAGTTAATAAAGCATAAAGTCCCTAGGTGAAGACAGTTCCACGAGGAAATCCTACAAAGTTTGTTTACCGGCAGTCCTGGAACCTCTTCAATATGGGAAGCCGAAGTGGTCCCGGTGGATTGGGGTACTTCCATACCGCTACCGATACCCAAAGAGGTGATAGAACGGTTTGTAAAAACTACCGGGATATCAGCCTGATAGATATCACAACCAAAATCTCTGCCATGCTATTACTTCGCTGCCTTAGGGGAACGAGAAAGCCTCACACCAGACGGAATCAGTGAGACCTTCGTGCAAAAAGGGCCTTCTACTGAGGAACAAAAGCCCACATTTGGGTACATGGAGAAAAGACTACGGCCTTTGATTCAAACTCCGCTGTTCGGAAAGGCTGCCCACTTTCAAAGGGGCTTTCTGATGCTGTGATTGTTTGGACAGTTACACGCCTTCGGTTGCTTCCCTGGATTACCAGTAAGCCCTATCACATACACCACGAACCTTGCTTATTGTCGCCCTGAGTAAAGATCCAACTAGAATACGAGTTACATTTGATCTCACCGGCCACTACGCCTCGCTGGTTGGACAAAATTCTTGATAAAAAACATGGATATCCAGTCTGTCTCAAAAACCAAGTCAATTCCTTCACCATCCAATTCCATCATCCTTTCAAACAGTCAAGTGCAGCAAGGGATAGAAGTTCGCATTGACAAAGCAGGAGAAAAAAGTCCATGCGGCTTCGCCCCGCAGACCTGGAAACGCTTGGAAATCGACCTATGAACAAAGCTTCCTGTGTACATTGCGACAGTCCGATCCGAACTGACATATGCCTGTGAGACATGGTCCCTCTGAAATGCCGGCCTTCCGAGTCCCAAAGTAGTTGAACACTGCTTAAGGAAAATACTCAAAGTAAATTGGAACGACATGGCACCCAATGATGGCGTCAAGGACGGCTGTTATGACATTCTACACCTCTCCAAATTGATACAGCGACACAGACTACAACGTTTGGGGCACGACATTCGCGACCCACACTCCGAACTGCCCAAAGTCTTTCTTTCATCCTGCTCAGAATAGCGCTGTCCTACCGCAGGACAATCCAGAACATGGCCGTCTACAATTAACGCCAACGCTAAACTGCAGGTGGCCTACGGAGTCAATGAAGCAAAAACTGAATAACGTTGTGCTAGGACTTTAGTGCAGACTGTGCTGCATGAGCAGCAGCGATCTGGGATATTACTTGGGCCGATTCATTCCTCCCCATAGAGTAAGCGCTCGCGCTACCTCCTTACCCTTCAGCCAGTCCGCTATGGCTCAGTTAGCTGCCATTAACCTATTTTTCTGTTCTGGACTATTGCGACACAAGAAAAACCAAAACTAATTCCTCAGTACACTCAAAAGATGTGATTCACACTGCAGTTTTCAATATCCACACCTTTCGTCAACTGAAGTAATAGGCGTCACTCTCTGAAACTTTTCCCTTTCTATTGATGCATGTTGTGTCCCTAAAGCACGCTCGAAACTGCTTGGGACGGACCCAGATATTCCACACCTCACTCTTCAGATGTCTGTTGAACTGAGCGCAGTGGTTCGTGGTACCCATAGTCCGGGAATCGCAATGAGTCCCAAAGATGAGGGCGCTTTATTGGAGTGGATAGGGTTCGAACAAACGGTCGTCTATGAGCTACACGACTACCTGGCACAATCAAGATCATTGCGACTAGATGCGGTGAATAGTGCTTTGTTGTGCTAGCATATGCCTCGGCCTACCTTAGCTCAGAAGCTGGGAAAGAAGGACGGATACTATCGTTCCGGCGGGCGATATGAACGTCCAAGTTAGACGCCTGAGCCTGGGAGAATTGCATCTGGGTGGAGGATTTGACACCAATGCACACCTTAAGAATAGTGGAATGCGACTTATTGAACTGTGTTTAACATAGTCTGTTCCCGGCCAATACGAACTTTCAGCACAGGTGCTCACACTGTGCCATTCGTATGGCACTAACCGCACACCAGTCACGGGGTCAGCTAAATCACGTGGCCAAAGGTGGAGAGGGACTTCAACAAATGATTGTCGTTACTTCTAAGATGTGCACCTTGATTCCGATCATTACATTCTAGAGACGTACTCATCAGTTCGGTTTCCCTCGGGCCGACGCAAAGTCAATCAATTCAGCATCTTCATTGGTCTTCCGTAGCTCGAGTTGATGTAGCTGGAAACCATTTGAAAGATAAATGGGAGTAAAAAAGCAATGTTCTCAGCTCTTAAGGTCCCCATCTAAGCTGCTTGGCCTGATCAAATGATGTCTGTATACAGTCAACATCTGCAGCCTTCATTGATGCCAAGTATACCAACAAGCGACAATGATGGCAGAGGCGAAGTCTCTAAATGCTAGATAATCAAGAATGTAAAGAGCGACACTTGGAGCTATTGGATTACGAAAGCCCAGCCTTTTACTGCAGGAAGCAACTGCACCCTAATTAAACTGATTCGACGGACTAACTAGGAGATGAGTGTCAGTGAGACGGTCTGCGTAAAATAGGAATAGTAATTCACATGCGGAACGTCGAATTGAACAAGTGTTAGACTAGTTTTCTTTAAGCAAGTCATCGAAGACTCCAACAAACTAGGTTGGAACATTGACACTAGTCTCCCAGCAGTAACAGCAATCCAGTAGGATATATCGTTCTCTCAATAATCAAATCGTATATGATTATTGGCTCAGAAGGCTCCAATTCTCCATTTCTCAAACTCAAGGAAATCCTGGTGAACTCCATGGCGACCACACCACAAACGGTTTGAAATGAAAACAATGCAGGTGGAATGGGTCGACCAGACGGTGACTATGAATCTCAAAGAAAACGCGAGAACAGCATGTGAGAATCAGTGCAATTTTAGCTCGGTATCCGTAGAATTCAGCATGCACCCTGACATAACCTTAGGCGAATCGATCGATTACCTGGAGAAACAGGCTCGTGAGAACTAAGCTGTTTCGCGCTTACACCTTCACTTTGAGACATGTTGGAGCGGTACCACCCCTTCAAACACTCAAAGACCTATTTGACCCACTGAAAGCGTTGGGAGCAGCGGTCGCGGATCCTTGTCAATTCCGTCACTTCCCGATCTCGGGAGGAAACCAGTCGGCCGAACGCTGGGTTTAATCCGTAAGTTATTGCCGGGGTAGCGGATAGCAGATTCCTACGCTTTTGCAGAACTGTGCGCCAAGCAGCGGTTTGCAGTGGTCCTCGACTCCAGCCTCGACCACCGAACTAGGGGGGCTATTCCTGTGGTGGGCAACCTGATTGGAAAGGGTGACTCTAGAGCTGATCCTTAACATCCTCAGTTGGATCAGTTTCCAGCTGTGGCACGAGGTCGGTGACCCTATTGCAGGTAAAGTTCTGCACGAGATCAGCGTCAAGTTCGCCTCGCAGAATAAGTCTGCAGTAAACCAGATCTCCACGTCTACGCTGAGAGTTAAGTGAGAACACGCGCATACTTGATAGCCGTGATTCATAGGGTTCTCGAATTCGAAGGATAGGTTTCGACGCTCTTTTTCGTACCCATTCTATAATGTTTGCTCCGTGCGTTATTGGAAGACCATACCACAGAACGGGAGGCGTATGAGTAGAACAGCAGTCTGAAAGTGCCAAAAGTTGTTCAGGTCCTGGATTCTGGCCTCGTAGTGGTTGCGTTGTTCAAATTTTCACACAACTTCAGGTTAGAACAACGCCATACGTATAAACGACCCATGACTTTGGTATTCACGGATTTCCAGGGAGTGTTCTACCCACTTGACCGATCTTTTCTTGTTAGCGCACTTGTTCAGCAAGGAATGCTCCAGAAATCTGGAACACAAGTTCTTTCTATCCTCAGACTTCCGGACGTGTGCGAGTATACGGAGAGCTCTCCAAAAGTTTTCGTATACAAAGTGATATACATCAGGCATATCCATTCCCTCGATTCCTATTTAACATCATCATCGACGAGAAAATGATACAAACGCTGGAAGGCCTTCAAAACCCCTGAAAACAACTGCCGACGAAAGTCTGGTTGAGTTGGAATACGCATACATTGCTCCCGTCTTCGAAAAGGAGGCACAGGTGTTTTTGGATGAACTGGCTAAAGTCAACATGTCCTTTGGCATGCACTTTGTTCCCGCCACGTGTAAGGTCATGCTCATGGACATGCAGTCACTGAACACGCCACTTTCAATCCAAGGAGAGGCACTCAAAGTTGTGGAGTTTTACGCATCTTGAAAGTTGTATTAGTTCCAACTGAAGTGACAGATGGAGCCAATGCACGAATCTCTAACACTTGGGTAGCGTTTGATAAATTGAGGCACCTACGGTGGTAGAGCGGCATATCCCTGAATCTCAATGGGTGTGTGTATCAGACTACAGTACTGAATGCTTTGTTGTATGGATGTAAGTGGCTTCTTCGAGCGGACGCACTGAGTCGCCACCATCATCATCAGTGACACCAACACCAGACGAGAACACTGCGACTGCACTGGCGCAAGACCATGTCAATATGTTTCAATAAAGCCTTATAATCGAAAAAAGGAAATGGGGCAGGGAGGGAAACCTAGAGCAAGCCTGCAGCAGATATACGAGGTGCCTACACCTCCAACACTCAGTCAGACGATCTGGATAGAGACTGACAGCATGAACGTTACTGACACCGGTTACCACCACATTGTTCAGTGTCTCCAGGAAAGCACAAGGGGGTACGTGGACCCCATTCTGCAAGGTGAACAGCACCAAAACTTTCCGTAATATATTTCATTCCCTTCTGACATGTCAACTTCTGTCCACTTCCAAGTTCCCGCCACTCCAAGTTGGGCACGAAAAGCAGCGTTCGTCTTGGCATGCGTAACATATAGCCCAACCAACTTAGCTTACAAAGTTGGATGCATTTCTAGAGGAAAGTGACTTATGCTTCACCAAAAACCCATCTCCTGGTCACCTTAAAGCAAATTCATCGATTCCAGGTATAGTCCTAGGATGTTGGTGGTCAAAGTCTTGAAGATGTCTCAGATTCTCCGGCAGAAGTGGCCAAATATCGCAGCTGTACAGCAATACAGCCCGCCCTGTAGCAGGAAATACGCGTCCTCTGAGACCCATTGAGATGCCTTTTTGGCGCCCCAAGTAGCGCAAATTGACGAACGCAATCATGGCCTTCGAGTTTCGCGCGTTCACTTCGTTTGTCAGAGCTAACGCAACTTCCAAGATACGTACAGTGTTCCACAACTTCCAGTGTCACTCCTTGAATTCTCAGGGGCATGTTCAAAAACTGCACTTCCTGTAGCACGACTCTGCACTTTGTATGGGCGACGGACTGGATGACGTTGGTCAGTTTTCCAAGTAATGTTCGCGTCCCCTGCTCTTTTTCAAAAATGAGAACAATGTCGTCTGCATGTTTCATGGCGATAAGTTTCGTCCCCGGACAAATCGAAACATCGGCGTTGTGAAGAATTTCCTGTGTTCGCCTTATTATCTTATCAATAGCGAAATTGGGCATAAAAGGGAGTGAGTGAACATCCTAGTCGGATACCACTGCTTCTAGGAAGGCTTTTGGAGAACCCACTAGTGTGTGAATACAAACAACGCATGATATCACTGGCTTCCGGGGAACACCCTGTTGCGCAAGCGTATTGAAGAGTAACCGGTCGAATCGGAAGCACAGTTGAAATTAATTAATACCAAGCTTGTAGAGCGTCCATACACATACCGCTACTTGATGGTGTGAAGATGTGCACAAGGCCCCCTTCCCGGCCAGAATGCTGCTTGGTGTTCTCGTGTCCTCCCTTGACGCGTTCGTAATACGACGTAAAATAAGCGACACAGAGTCTAATTACAATGAATATCGAGCCAGTTCAGCCATGATTGCTAAATTCACTATGTGAACCCTTTTCGAAAATGGGCACTATTGTGGACTCATCCCAGTCAGTTTGGACTGTTTATTTCGTCCAGACACAGGCGGACAAGCACCGACCCCGGATTCCACTTCCATCTTTGAACACAGCGGGTAGGATTTCGTCATGACAGGCAGATCAATGAAGCTTGAGGGATGGAAGGCATTCGTTTATTTCCGAAACTGTCGGGGTCTCAAGTTCACTGTCCAGGGCTGCGTTGCAGCTCGAAAATTCGGTTGAGCAACCTCAAGTGTCCAACTGAATTGTTGTTGAAAGTGTTCAGCCCAACGATTCAGACACACCTTTATTTTGCAGATAAGAGAAGTGGCCAACCCTTGAGCAGGCAGACGGATATGAAAGAGGTTACGAAATGTTTAAATAAAATAAATAAACATAAAGGAGGCTATTCACAAGGTTGCTGAAAACTCTTCGACGTAAAGCTGTGTTTGAGTGTATCAGAGATACAGCCTGCTGGGGATTAGGCGGATACGATGAACAGACAGCGGTTGTCGGCGCTTTTTCAGGATACTCTCAGAGAAGTTGCCAAACGAACCGCGACTACCAACGAGTAACCATTCAACCAGAGACTCGTTACCTCGGTGGCCTGAAACAGTACCAAATCTAGCAGAGCCAGCCGCAGCGACTTTTGCATCAACAGGGATGTGCAACCAGCAGCGAGCGGAAACTGACGAGGTCAGTTCAAAAACCGTACATGGGTCTTAAACCCTTGCTTCAGGAAAACAGGACACATCAATAGAAAGCAAGTCCAGCGTATGTGCCAGAGCCGTTTGTTGTCCAGCTTGTTTCAGAGTCCTAACGTTGAAGGTTGCCGTAAGAATCGGCAACCAGTCTCTTCACTAGTTTGTGGGAGAGCTCAAGGTGCGGCTTGAAATTGGAACAGCGCCCTTGGGCATTGGAGCTGATCGACGCAACCGGGCAAGAGGAATATCACGTGTATCGTCGGCAATACCCGAGTTATTCTTGCAGAGTCAAACAAGAAGTCTTCCTCAAGCCAACGATGGGTGTGGAGGAAACTGAGGAACTAGGAGCACTGAATCGCGCACAGTTTTTAACCCTAAGTCAGTACGAGCGATACGAGTCCATTTACAGCAAAGTAGAATGGATGGTCATCGAGTGGTCGGTTACGCTTTTCAGAATAACTGGTTTCCACGGGGACCACCACTCGATAAGTCCCCTAATGCGTTTGAGTTAGACGGTCCTCCTCAAACTATCCTTTACACCAACACCTCAACATACGCAGTTCAGTGGCCGTCTTCTGTTTGACAGCTGCTCTTGGATCTGTCGACCGCCAGAAGACAGGGGAGTCTGGCGATCGAAGGTCCCTTCTAAATTCTTATCTCTTATGGAGGTACTGTACACGAACTCCTATGGGCGCGTACAGACCCACGGAACCTTCCGTTTGTTTACCCAGTCCACTGACTTAAGGGGGGAATGTTTTCATCGTTGTTGTTGACACGTTGCTTGAAACTCCACCTGCGTCTGACGAGTCCAAAAACACTGATTAGCGGCGCTCTCCATCTTCACGAGCCGACTGCACCTTTGAGCAGAGAAACCGTAAAACCAGCAGATCAGAATAAAAGGTTTTAGACCTGCTGTAATTTGTCAGAAAAATCCTCCAGTTTATATGTTGGTTGACAAGTTAACGCTTTTATGATATGGATCCTGAACTTATGTCAAAACTGATCAAAAGCCTTGAATGTGGTGTGACGAAAGTGGTGAAGCTAATAAAGAACGACAGCAGCATAATGCATTATTTACTTACTGTTCGTGTTGAGAATTAGAAATACCGGTAGCGTCCCCATCCGACAAAACATCTTCACGCGAAGGGGTGCCGGTAGTGTCTGAATCGCCCCTCGGTAGGCAGTCCGGAGGCTCTACGCCCAGATTCAAACACACGTTGTAAAGTATTCGACCAAACACTTTCCCATACCTTTGGATATGAATGGAGAAAGGGCTTCTTACCTTTCAATAATGCAATTGTGCAAGAATGTCTTCCATGTAGCTCTATCGGGGATACATAGACTAAGGCGGCCCAAATGCTCCGAAATCTATCCATTAGCCAAAAAGTTAGGTATAACTACCCAGTCACTAATTCTATCGTCCAGTTCTAGTTCTGGGTTGGCTAATAGACAGAACTTTCGACATTCCAGGATAAATAAGACCTGCAACTGGACTCTAAGGAAGTAACAAGCCGTACGACGAGAACCTACTCCCTTATAAGGGCGCCTCGATGAGTGTTAGGATACTTCTTATTAATTTCAGAACAAGAGAGCTTAATCGATTCATTTACATATCTCATCAAATCCTGAAACCATGAAGAAGGCAAAGTGTCATACAGCTTGGCATTCCGATGGCAGGTTGTTGAGAACTGGGTCAAGATAGTCGATTTCTTGAGTGACTGGATTTTCTCTGTTCTCGAGAATCGCATCATATGCGACACGAACTGAAGCCAGACCCGGGGAACCCATACGGAGGGTGGAAAAGGACGTGCACAGTAGGCGCTCGCCACAACCGTGCAACTGGCAAAGTTCTCACCGTTCATTGGTAGAAAGATTCGGCATCAAACATTGGTTAGCCATATCACCGGCTGCTCGATTTCCTGCATATCCGGTAAAGCGTTGTTGCTGATCCACTTATGGGCAATGCGAAGCGTGTTAACCCTACAGTACATCCCTTATGTGGGTCATGTGTTACTTGGTCTAGCGGGTTCTAACACGTGTAGGAAGCTAGAAGGTTGTAGGCCCATGACGTGGTCTGATGTTTCAGCTCGCAAATTCGGTTTTGGGTGGCACCTGGAATGAACAAACGAAGAGGAGACTCACACCTTACCTATCAGTGGGATTGAAGGGGTCCTACTATTCTTATTACCAACAGGTTTAAAACAGTAATTCAGACGGCATTGACGGGTGTGACGATGGGCAGATTGGGGTTTGTCCACAAGCGAGATGGGAATTTTTTGAAGTTTGGTTATAGGTAGCTTAATCTGATTCGGATAGCCACCTTGTGCACGGAGGGCTTGGGGGCGTCGCCTACTGAATTGACTTGTCT
>SJOL01009969.1:0-95000 GCA_004794785.1 Opisthorchis felineus
TAGTGTTGTTCACCAGCCTCTTGCAGTCGTTTGATCGGGCTTTGCCGGGAATTGACGGAGTGTTGCACCAGCACTTGCTGTCTGACCTGTTCCTTGTAGGTGTGCAGTCTGCACTTGTTGCCCAGTTGCGGTTGGCGAGATCAACCAGCCAGTTGAGTGTGGAGGAGCTGGTGCATTTGGCACGTAAATTGGCCGAAACACCACTGGCCACGCTGCAGTCGCAGGAGAGGAGGCATGATTCTCCAGTGGAGGACCTAAAGTACAAAGTGGACCAACTAGCCGAACAACTTGCAGCCATCAAGACGGAATACTGGAGGCATGCTCGAACCAGCTGATGCTCGAATTGTGGCATGCCTGGCCACTGGAAGAATCAACTTAGTCGACCACCTGCATATAAAAAAATTCGGGCGTGTTGCGATTATTGCAGCGGCATGCTGCTATACACACAGATAGACGGGAAGAGCGAGCTCTCGGCAATTGATGCAGGGGCAGGGGTATCGCTGAGGCGGAGAGGTTAAAAATGCTGAATGCAAAGCGCGAGCACTATCCGTGAGAGCAGTGGGTGGATACTGGCTGAAAATCGAGAGATTGTCAATGAATTCAATGCGCCCAGGCGACAGGTCCGTGCTGCACGAATTTCCGATCAGCCCGGACATAGAGCAGATAATCTTGGGAGCAGATATTCTCAAAAGCCCACAATCCGTGGGTAACCTAAAGCGAGAAAACTGGTGACAAAGTATGGTTCAGTCAAGACTGAAGGTTACACAAGCACTGCCATGAGCGAACTACATGTCCGAAAGCTTCTGCATTGTAGCTTGCCGCCAGTACAGACCGTGGCCAATGAATACTCTGAACTGAACACAGACGATGAAGATCCGTTTGGCTTCTGCTCGTGGATCGCGCACGAAATTCCTTTCTCGTCCGAATGCTTTCGACCTTACGGCCACCGTCCGCTGCCGCTCCATCTACGCGAAGCTGTCCATAAGCAAGTTCGAGAGATGTTAAAAAATTACATAATCGAGGAAGCCGAAATTGCGTACAACTCCCGGTTGTCCTTGTAAAGATTACGAACGAAAAATACCGGTTTGCGTGGAGTTCCGGCATCTGGATGAACGGATCGTGAATCGGGTTGTAGGTGGCCCCTTGGTTGCGATGATTTTTTATTCCCTCCAGCGTTTCCGATTATTTACGTTGTTTGACTTGCGTTCCGGATACTATCTATTAAGATGGAGGACCAAAAGAAAATGGCGTTCACGTTCAGGGACACCCAATATCAATGCCGTTTGGTTTGTCGGGCACATCATTCACATTCCGGCGCTTAATGCTTCGTTCAACGATGGAACTACAGAATGTTGCCACATACGGAGGCAATATCTTTGTGTACAGGAATTCGGAGCCATATCATGCAGTTCACTTGACGGCCGTTTTGAGGCGTATCCGGGAGGCTAGCCTGCGGATAAATGAAGCCAAGATGCAGCTCGGTGAGACTGCTCGGGCATAAAGTGGGTCGCGGAGATGTTAGCCCACAGCCAGAGAAACTGGCAAAGATCAATGACTGTGCTGTTACCAATTCATAGCGGTCCTTATGGCAATTTCCCGGACGATCAGCATACTACAGCCGGTTTGTCAAGGATTTCAACGCGCTTGCTGTTCCACTGTACGACTTTCTTCGGCAACGGAAGCACATGAGGCTTTCAAAGCGCCAGAGCGTGGTTAATGGATCAGCAACTGACCAAGTTCGGAGAGATGTTTACTATTTAAACGAACTCTAGTGACCGCGGTATCGGCGCAGTCTCAAGGCAAAGTAGTGGATTCACCGAATATGCCAGTCGTGCCATAACTAACGCTAAGCAGAAGTACTCATCCGTTGAGGGAGAATGTTTGGCGATCGTCCGGGCCCTGAAAAAGTGGAGGCCATACATGCCTGAAAAAAGATTTCATGGCGAGACCAAACGCCAACCCGCGCAGTGGATCAGGGCCAACAGGGATCCTGGCGGAATGTTCGCGCTTGGCACATCGGTTGCAGGAATACGACTTCACGAATCGGCACGTGCCAGTGAAGGAGAACCCGATGGCTGATTGGCTGAAGATGGGGCTCCAAGCATCATGATTGATGCCAGTAGCCTTGTCATCGGAGTAAATCCTGGAAGGGCCGTAAAGTTCCAAAAGCCAGGTCCTGTGATAAGGAAGGTTGCACACGCCTTGTTGGATGGAATGAGTGTAAAGAAGGGAGAGGGAGACAAGGAATTGGAAACGTTCAAGAGACACAGCGATAGGCTGTGTCTGAGTGAAGCGGTGCAATTTCCTGGAACGCCACCGATTCTGATGTTGTGCTGCCCGTGGTACTCGTGCAATCGTGCCAACCCATTTGACTACTCAGGACGCAAGAAGGACGTACCCCTCATTGAACATGTCTAGCAAGCTGATACAAAAGTGGTTGCCAGCCTTTCAATCCGTGGGCTGTGAAACACGTCTCGTGGTGATTGACCGCTTTCATCTGGAGTACCGTCACCTTCAAGGAAAACTACTTCTTAATTATGCCATGCTTGAACAAGGTTGAGCCAACGGATTTTTCACCGTTGACCTAGCAAATAAACGGCAAGGACATGGTAGGAAGATTTTCAAGCTCATAGCGCACACTTTAATTGGGGATAATTTTTTTTATTTGAGGAAGTTGCTGCGTGGAATGACCTTACTCTAACGGTTGTCCACCATCCATCTAGAACCCAGTTCAAAGCACTATTAGATGCCCTTTAATGGGAGCCCTCGCACTGGCAACTTACTGCCCCGCGCTGATAACGTAAAGAGCAGTGCTACACATTTTTTCGCTTGTGCCTTACAGGTGAACGGCGGCCGCTGAATGAAAAGCACAGAACATCCCCGGAAATCTTGGGTAAAAGCCTCGATCCTGTGTATAAATCCGTGAATCCGTGAATCAGACGGTTGAGGACGGCACCATACCACCCGCAAACAAATGATCTAAACAGAAGCAATGAAAAGACGATCAAGCAGTGGCTGGTGGCCACAGGACGTGAGCGAGTATTAACGGATTCACGGATTCACGGATTGATACACAGGATCGAGGCTTTTGCCCAAGATTCCCGGGTCGGTTGTGTTCTATTCTTTCGGGTAATATCGTACACCAGTAAGACCTAAGCGACAAAAGGATGTAGCACTGCTCTTTAAGTTCTCAACGCAGGGCAGTATGCTTGCCAGCACGAAGACTCGCATAAAAAAGTGTCTAATAGTGCCTTGAACTGGGTTCTAGAAGGAGCGTGGACAACCGTCGGAGGAAGGTTATTCCACGCAGTTATACACGAAATGAGAAAAAATTTTGCCTGATGAAAGTGCGCGCCTTTAGCTTGAAAATCCTCTCACCATGTACCCGCCGTGTGTTTGCTGGCTCAACGGTGGAAGACCTGTTGGCCGAACCTTGTTCAAACAGGGCATAGGTAAGAATTAGTTCCCCTCGGAGGCAGCAATACTCGAGGGGAAAGAGGTCAAGCGCCGTGAGACGCATTTGATAGTCCACGGATTTGAGGCCGGCAACCATTTTCGTAGCAGCTTGCTGGACACGCTCAGTGAGGGTTACGTACTTCGTACGCCATGAATAACAACATAGTTGGCGTATTCAGGAAGCAGTCTAACGTAAGCTTCATGGAGTATTTGGAAGTCCATCCGAGTAATAAGGAAGGAGGTGCGCCGAATCATCCGTAGAACGCCGAATGCATTTTGGGCCGATTTCTCATGGAGTAGTGAGAAACACATGTTTGAAGAGAGCCAGATACCAAATTCTTTGTGATATTTATCTTCGTGATGTCTTCAGGTCCATTTTCAACATGCACGAAATAGGAGTTCGCTGAGTCTCTTCCAAATGACATATGGATGCACTTCTCGTCATCCAGAGGAAGGTGCCGGTCCAACGACCACTGTTTTGCAGCGTCTGCATCCATTTGAATGGCACTGGCATTGGTACTCCAGGATTTCAAGTCGTCCGCAAAAAGTTGAGATGGACTTGAAAGAACGTCTGAAAGGTCGTTGACGTATATCTGAAACAGCAGTGGTCCCAGGACGGAGCCTTTATGAACTCCATTGGAAACCGGCGCTGGAGAGTAGTAGGTCGATCCTGCTTTCCCTCGGAATGTTCCGTCTGATAGGAGCGCCTTGATCCAGAGTAGGATGTAACGCTGAACCCCGTAAGACTCGAGTTTGTGGAGCAGCGGGACATGTGGGACTCGATTGAATGCTTTCGAGAATTCGAAAAATATGGCATCTGGTATGAGTCCGTCGTCCTTGGCTTGGGTTAAGCTGTCCATAAATACGAGCATGTTCGTCACGCAAGAACGGTTTGGGAGAAATCTGTGTTGAACTGGAAATATCAAGTTGTTGAAAGTAAGGTGGTCTAGGATGGCTCGCTTCATGATGCGTTCCATCACCCTGCACGGCACGCTAGTGAGGCTTATGGGCCTGTAGCTGCCGGGCGATATTTGGTCACCAATTTTGTAGATTGGTGTGACAATCGCTTCCCACCAGGAAGAGGGAAGGTGGCCTTCGTCAAGCGACTGACGAGACATCAGATAGAAATGACTTGCCATTGTGTACGACGTTTCTTTCAGGATCCTTGGGTGGACTTCGTCGGGTCCCAGTGCGCAGAACGGGTTGATCTTGTGCAAGAGTTGACGAACGTCCTCTGCCGTGAAGACCAAATCGGTTAGAGGCCATTCGTAGTTGCGTCTTGACAAGGTTGGATGTGACGATAACGATGGGGCTGAATATAGGCCTGCATAGTTTTCTCTGTAGACCTCAGATTCCACTACTGGGTCACTCGTGGCTTGCCCGTTCCCGTCCCTCAGTGGGAACGCGGATGGCCTGTTTCTGCGGCGATGTCTCATGTATTTAAACAGCACATTCCGGGTGAGGTCCATAATGATGGTTTGTTTTCTTATGTCCCATTGGCGGATTCTTGTTTTACAGCGGTTCCGCACTTTACGAAATGCCAGTTCGTCTTCGATGTCTCCTGCAGTCAACTTTTTGGAAAATAGTTGAGATCTCTTTTCCAAAAGACACCGAATCCTTTTCGGTAGCTTGCGGCTCATCTGGCTGCGTGCCGGTTTTCTTGGGACGAACATCGTGTCAGCCTCGTGAAATTCCTGGACGATGGTCTTTCATAATTATTCCACTGAGGCCCTTCCGAGTCTAACGGGTTCGAAGAAGATGTGCATTCCTTGGAAGTCTGCACGGAAGAAGTTTCGAATCCACGTTTTAGGTTCGGGACTCCTGGCCCAGTAGCAGATGAAATCAAAGGTCAGCACACAGTGGTCACTATGTCCCAGTGGAGCTTAAATTGTCACCTGAAAGACGAACTGTCTTTCGTTGGTGATGACCAAATCTATGAGCGATGGTAGTTGGCCTGCACGGTATCTGGAAGGCGCAATGTCATGTTGAGTCCAAGTGCTCTGTTGAACGACTTTGTTCAGCCCCGCTGAAAAAGCTCCACTTGATCCGACGCGCCGGAGCACCATCCAGAAGTTCTTTGGAGCATTGGGGTCACCTACAAGCAAGAGATGAGTGAAGTGGTACCCAGAGGAGAGTTGCTCCACGGTTCGTCTGAGGAATAGGACATCTCTGGAGGACTTGACAGGCAACAGTGCACCACACCGTGAATGGAAGAATCGGGCCCGCGCAGCGGGATATGAATCCACAAAACGGTGCACGAGTGATATCAGAGAGGACAATCGGGATGAGCAAAGGTCGCATGTAGGTACAAATCAACCCCACCAGCCCTCCCTCGTTTTGAGTCAGCTTGAAAAGCAGAGCAGCCGTCTACCGAGATCTCCTCGTCAGAGACATCTGGTGTGAACTAGGTCCCCGTGAGTGTGATTATGGACGGCTTTTCAAGGCAACCTAACAGTTTAATATCGCAAAGTTTGCTGAAAAGGCGGAGGCTGTTGGTGGACAAGCACTTCAACACTGTTTCCGCTGCCTCCGAAGGTGAGGAGCCGAGAGATGTGTAACCAGAGATTTTACCAGGCTAAACAGTTGAACGTCGGGTTTGAGTCCAGGGCTTTGAATCGGCTTCTGCGGCATACTTGTCTGCTTCCTGTCTAGGTGGCTCCAAGAGATGCTTTTTATTTGCAGTTGTTTTTTCGCCCACGAGAACCCGGCTTGCGCTGGCCTTCTGTCTTTGTGGGACGAGGTTGTTTCTCTGTGGGCGAAACTTTTGACGACTGCTACTTGTAGTTCTTTCAATGCCGCATTTTGGACGACCATCTTTGCTGTTGTTTATTGATTTTAGGCAGCCTTGCGTTTGTTTATTTTCTTGGGCATTTTTTTGCGGTTTTAATCAGAAAGGTGTCTCTTTGGGGCCGCATCAGAGAGCTGGATGACTTTCTTCGCAGCCAGCGGACCCGGATGGATAGCGCAAGGTACCCGTTCGGCGAAGAAAGTTCTTGATCAACTTTCGTCCCTGTCGATGCATTCTCTGCAGTTGCATCCTCCAGAGCTTTGAAAATAAGCTTCAGTTTCTCTTCGAGTGTACCCATTAGAGCGGAACAGTCTAATTGGTCTATTCGATTTTGCAGTGCAGATTTTGTTCCGTTTTTGGTTGCCGCATTCTTAGTTGTGGAATGCATTACTCCCTGAAGTTTAAGGTGGCTGGTGCAGACAAACGGGTCAGAGGATTTGACCAGGTGGCTTACCTGGTCGTTTTGTAAACCCCTGCATTTAAAGTGCCGCCAATCCTTGCAGGAGTGGCATTGCATACCACGTCTTACATTCGATGGACACCCATTTCGTCCAGATCCGTTTTGGTCCAACGATGGCTGTGGAGTGCAGCTTGTATTGATTTGCGTCATCATTGGGAGTGGGTGCAAAATTAGAACCGAGTGTGAACTAACAGAGATTATCACGTAAACGTTAGGTTAGAGTAAAAGATTCAACAGCTGATACGCGTGAACTCTGTAAATAGATCGAACAGTGGAAGAATTCGTTCACAAGGGTAAAACGAAACCGAGTTCAAACGTACCGCGCAACCTTCCGTGGAACTCAAACAAGCAATTTAGTGACTATGTGGGTCACAAGGCCCACGGAACAGTCGGCAGATTAGTTTGGAGTTAGAAGGTTTTCTGTTGAGGGTGCTCTCTTCTCGGCGTTCGAAAACTACCCGCTAGGTGTTTAGGTCGGTTGACGGCTTGCTTATGAGATCTAATAATGTAAAATCGTGATTTTTTCCGATACTCTCTGCCAGCCGGGTGTAATTTGTATCCAAGTGTTCAGTAACTTATCATGGCGAGAGATACTAGGGTGAAAACGTTTCATGGGATAAACAAGGTGAAATATAGTCAATAGGTTTTATTAGATGTCACAATCACGCTGTGCTTGTCAAGAAAAAGAAATCACCTTGATAAGATACGCTCATTTGGAATGCTTTCATAAGCTTCCAAAATTCAATCGGATTCCAGCTGAACTTATCTATTTTTATTTTCGGTAGGCTGGAGACTGGCGCTGTGACATAGTGGTCACCACGTATGCCGTTCATTTCGTGCGCCGCCGTTCGAGTCCCAGCGGCGTCGCATTTTCTGGGTTGATCGGTAGATGACTGTATGCATCATCAAATTTGCAACAAATTTCTGTTCACTGGATTAAAGCCCACGTTCACAGTCGTCTGATATCGAGTCTTCATCTTAGGAGGGCTCATAAGAAAATAACTTCCTCTTCCGGGAAGCTAACTTCTGCTTTTTAATCTCCAGTTCCTTCATCTCTATCTCTATCTCTTTCTCCGATACCTCTTTCTAACCCAATTTTGATACAATTTCTACCGGTGCACCTGCTGGACCTTACACTACCAGCTAAGCTTGGCTTATTGGGAGAATGTCGACATGCTTAAGGGGGCTGTGAAATATGAATGTCGCGGTCAACAATGTTATCGGAATTATCGTTCATAAAATTAACAAGTTCTGGATTCGACAAGGTTTCGAGTAACTCGCAGCTTCGTGTTCTGGTCATATTGGTTCCAAAGATAAAAAAATCCAATTGGAATGAACGTCCGAGATCCACGGGATACTTGAGATTAATTTCTAGATTGGAGTACTATAGATTGTTTCCAGCAATCTGTTGCACCACGTCCAGTTACGTGCAAAGCCCCAAAAGCCAAACCGCCCAAGTGGAGGTTTATCAGCAAATGCGGTACTATAAATACAATAATAAAATAATAAAACCGTACAAACCTCAAATCGTGATATTACACTGGCTTTTATATACCGGTTTAGGAACTGCTAATACCAAACGGATCCCAAAGTCCACACCGACTCAAAGCCACGTGCTTACAAGAGAGCAAAACCACGTGTCGGCTCAAACAACACGCGCGATGACAAGGTCGAAGAACGGTTTATGTTCAGGTCAAAGAATGTTGGTAAAAGCGCAAAACCAAAATGACAAAAAGGGGAAATGCCGTTGTAGAAATTGATGATTGAAGAAAAGGATCAACACTCCCAGTCCCGTGAAGCCAGCACAGATGAAAAGCGTATAAAACGTGTGGAGGGAGGAGGTGAAACTAAGGTAGATCTTGTAGAAACTGTTGGGCCATAACTGAACACGTTGCACGAACCGACGCAGTGACCACGTCCCAAGAAGCCTGGACCAACTGCAGCTTTAGCCAGATGTCCAACGTTTAAGAATATTAGGTCCTAGGTATGTAGGCCACGAGTGGGGCTACGTACCCTACACTATCTTGGGAAAGCAGCGAGGCGTAACGAGTAGGGCGCGTAGTTGGAGACCAGGATATATCCGGTAGGTTGAAATCACCCAGCACAAATTTAGGCGAAGGAGGTGGGGCATGTGCAGTGGAAATAAAACGGGACAAGTAAGCAATAGAGGCAGGGGAGGAGATTGGATGTATATAAATACAACACCCTAATACAGGTCGTTTTGTCTGCTCTGTGGAGGTCCAGGTTGCCTCTGGAGTCACTTTTAAGCAACAATCATCAACGATGTTTGCAAGGATTTCTGATTAGGAATAGATGGCACAGCCTCCACACACTCAGTTTCTTCTGTCAGAGGGGTGGATTTATATGCAACAAGGGACTGAAAAGGCCGTGTCTGTTTTAAACTGAGAGCCATTTTTAGTCGCACATATAAAACTTGGTCGTGCAATGGAGATGATTGTTCGGAGCTTATGGACTTTTGGCAGCAGTGAGCGAGCATTAGAAAGCAACAATGACAGGTCCATCGGCGAACAGACCATATCAACTGGGAATTTGCTGACCTCGCCAGGCTCTCATGGTGACGGGAGCCACAGGTGTGTTTATATACCAGGTTTGTTGACGAACGGCGAACAGTAGGAATTCGGGAGGTTAGTCCGATAGAGGGCGTTAAAATACCAGGCTTTGACAGCGGATGTTTGGGCCTGAGAAAGCGCTTTGGTGGGGAGAGGCGGAGCGTCAATAGGTCAGGGGGTCTGGAGCAAGCGCCTGTGCTTTCACCTTTGATTAAAGCGCCAGGTAAGGGCTGGTAGGATATCGCATCAGTCATGTAACCGGCTTTAGTGGTATCGGGGGCGATTGAGGGTCCAACGTTAGATGAATACAGTGGATCAGAGGCCAGATCAAATGGCTGACTCAGCACGCTGTTAGTTGAATTGGAGGGGCATTGTCTACTACTCGCACATTCGTCAACGGCAATCCGGTTTGCGTAGTTGCCGTTGGTCGCATGTGAAGTCTGCGATTGTGTGACGTCAAGATTATTGACTGCCACAGATGGTTAAAGGAAACAGGGATCATTTGGCAACCTACAGTGGTCGATTTTAGAGATCTGGATGGTGAACGTTTAGTAAGCTGTCTTTTCTGTCGAATGTGGAAGTGCCGCGTATTACATGCTTTAGCCCTCATGCGCCAATATTCTTTGTTTGTAAAGATGTGAAATCCTTCAGTCGGTTCGCACTGCTACTGATTTTTTCGCAACATTTTGGGTTTTCTCAACTTTCAGACAGCGATGCGTCGTAGTATCATTGAGCGGAGCTTTTGTATCGTCTACATAGTCCGATTTGTCCATGCAGGCAGTCACGCGTCCCTCATTCGCGAGTAGCAAGACGATCGTTAAATTGTTCTTCAAATGTTTCGACGCATGCTTTTCGCAATTTGAGAGTACTTGTAGAGTTCCACCTTGTTTGATAGCGGGCACAGAAGTTTGACGGATTATCGCTGAGCATTCTCTCTGGGATACGTCAAGAGCCGGTCATGGACACCCAGTACCAAATAATGGAGCATTAGACGGGCGCATTGAAATTAACCCGTCCGTCAAACTCCGAGGAAAAGCAAAGCGCAGAACCACAAACAACTGAGCCGAACAAGGTTTCAAAGAAGAAACCAATAGACCGGAAGCGGAAAGCCATTAAAGTGAAACGATAGAATAATTGGAGCGAAACATCCAGCTCTCGTCACCAAATCCGACTAACAAATTAACCAAAAATAACGGATGCTCCGCTGGGGGTAGACCCACAAATCAGCCAGCCAAACGCATGAATTAAAAACGCAAGTCGGTTATGGAGCAATCGGGATAAGGACGGCAATCTACTAAACATGGAAGGTGCACAATTGGCCAGTCAAACGAAAGGTAGGGAGACCACGACGCAGTACGGGTCGCGAATGGACCAAGCAAGAGACAGTGTGACAGTCGAACGCAAGATACACGGACCACAACGCAACACAGATTACGATAGGAACAATCAGAATATAAGTGTGATGGTTAGCAATAGCCGATCAGGTTGCCGCTCAAAGCTGCTCTTTGCAAACTATATGAACGCAAGCACGAAGAGTGGACTACTCACCCAGCAGCGCAGTAGAAATGTCTCCTGGAATGATGACGAAACGTTTGCAAATCAGCTGTCAATCTTAGCGAGCAGACCAACTGTCACCTGACTAATCGTGACTCCAATCAAATTTGCACCTCAATGACATTCGTTCTTTTTTACTTATCCACTCTTAATGGTGATTGTCTGATGCGAACGTGTGCTGGAAGCCTTCAACTGGACTTTCAGGAGCTCCATCCACATTGCACAAGACTATGTTCTCATGGATATTTCGACCTTTTTCTTATCGTTATGTTCAATACTATCTATAAATATCATGTTGTGTGACCTTTACTTCCAAACCAATTAGACTAGATATAATTTTTATAGGTTATTATCTGTATGATACACGAGATAATTTTGAACGTTTTTAAAATAGTTTTCGGATTTGAAGACGAGGAGTTTTTCTTCTACTTATCACTGTGTAATATGAGCAGAATGGTTCTTCGCGCGGAAACTATAATATGTTTAATTATGATTTTTTTACGTTTAGTGGCTCTGCTAATTTGTCAGACTATGCTATGTAGATGACCACCTCTTCTCGATTTGCGCCCAAAAGAATTTTCACCCACCATATGCTGAAAGTAAACTGTTTGTTAATCGTTTACGCCTTAGAGCTTGGGAAATATGACGAGTTTTGTGCAGTATTTGTGTTCTATAAATGGTCATTCTGCACTGAAAGCCCAAGCTGTTTGAACCCGAAAACTATCGGCCAGAAGTGTCCAACTAATCCATCAGCCACACGCTCCTGATCAGCAGTGTAAGTAACTCCTGGCTGGACATGATTTAGAGCCATTCATCCTTCAATCACGGAATTCGCATCACGTGTTCAAGTACTGAATGCCTTTTTGGGTTTCTGTTTGACGGTAACCTTCATCCTGCGTAAAACCAGCACTGGCTTCCCATCGATATTTCTAAGTGAAATAGGAAAGTTATCGAGACATCCATGAACTGCCAGTGGTCATTGGGGAATGTGATATAATTTGTGAAGTTTTCTGTAACGTTTTGTTTCATTGTTTCAATCAAAATCTTATATGTAAAGGCTCATCGGAAACAGGTATGCCATTCAATTCTGGGAAGGTTACTTCTCTTTCGTCTACGTCATACTTATCCGTCAGCAAGTTTAGGCTCCCTCATACATTGAGGCTTTTGAAACATGTCCTAATGGGAGTAAGAACTATTCTTCGAACGTTCTAAATTTCTGCACCAGACTCTGTTTGGTGTCTGGGGTTTGCACCCAAATCGAACGTTTTACTCAGAAAATAACTTGCAGATCCATGCACTTGGTACACTCCGGAGGGTTGCAATTTGACAGACATTTGATAGCAGGGGACTCTGTGAAGAAAAAAGGCCATAAAATCGGTGGACTTTAGACGACTTACAAAGTTCAACAATACTTGTCGGTTGTAACCAATGTTTTTTTTTACCAAACATGTTCTATTACAAGACTGCCGAAATTTTTCATTCGGGTGTCTAATTGTGAAATAAGGCTCCAAGTCTTCCCAATGCCACTTCGCACTCAGTGACTTGGAGACATGTTTTGACGGGCATCACAGTATGTTTGTAAGACCTTGAACGGGTGCGGGGAGAAGTGGCTATGTTCGCTCGACGAAAGAAGTCTGGATTTTGACTTAATACGAAACCATTTTCTCCATACAGTGACTCTTTTTTATAAGCGCGATGATGTTGCAAGCTATTCCTGTTTGTGCACATTAGATAGGATAAGTGATGTGCAGCACGCAGGAAACTCGTAAACCAAAGGAAAAAAATTCGAAAAAAATATTCGAACGCCGTGTCACCTCCCAGGTTTTCTCTTCTGCTTGCTTCAGTACGTAGCATCAAAATTTGTCGAGCAGTTTCGTTCTGCATGCAAGCCCCTAGATGCTTTAGTTTTGCATCATTTGTACTTTGTTTGCAGTATAGATTTCGTCACGAAGATGAAGTCTATCCAGTTTGGGGTAGATTGGCTTCAATAATAGAACAGCGTTTCCACTGAGAATTCCTAATTCTCGTTGCACTGCTAATATGACATTGTTAGCTTACAAGTAAGGCTAATTTACAGGTTGATTAAATCTTTCTTTTTAGTAGTCGTCGCTTGAGGAGCCGGGCAAAAATGGCTGTGTGATGCGGGCTCTGTGACTGAAAGATGAACAGAGCTTTACCCTGTCTAAATGTATTGAGCACACCACATACCAGCCGATCTTGTCGGAACTGATTCGACTACTAGGTGGAATGTTTCTAGTTGTACTCTTTGGAGATTCGTGAGCTGCACACTGCTGCCGAATGAAGCAGATGCATAGTTAATTTCGGCTTTTCAGCGTAGATTAGCTCTACTCACAAGACAAATCTCATCGCATGACCAACGAATTTACATGTTGGTTAAGCAAGTCCAGGATAATTACAGTTCAGCGGCCTAAAATCGAATGACCGAAACTGACCTTTGCATTACAGAACCTAGTTAAAGTAATACTCAGGTATAAGGGAAAAAATCTGTAGAGTGTAATTTAACCGCGCAAGGCGGGCTTTAATTAGGAAACTTGAGCAACTACTTATGGGTGTTGTTTTGTTGCAGGATATATGAACTCTGAAAAAAACTGGTATGGCTGCGCACAAATGATCCACTATCGAAATGGTTCAAACCGGACCAACAGTTATATTAACCACAGCCATATCACCTGTTTCAATTTTGATAACTCTATGAACACAAAGTACAATCAATATCCGGAATCTACTTGATACGCGCCATACAACGTTTTGCTGTATCCGATTTGATGGTTCATAAAACACTACTGAGGTTCATATTGTTAAAAGTCGTGAGATTCCATATCTGATCCAAAACGTCAGTTGAACATAGCAGATGTGCCTCTAGGATAAAGAATCAGCACCTCAAGCTAACATTTGGAAATTTCAATCAGGCTGACTATTGTTTGTGTTTGGACATGTTTCACGGGCACACGTGAGCCACTGAGTTAACCAAGAAAAAACAGAGACCTTCTGAACTCACGGAGATTTTAGAGCAGCGGCGTATTATTATTGTTCGGGGTATTACCTTGTCAGCGAGATCCAGGGTATAATTTCTAATATAGTTTGATATCAATGTATAGAAGGCGACAAAGTGCTCAATTGCCGCACGTGTGTAATTCATGATAAAAAAAAGTCGATTTCATGATTTGCAGCTTACAGTCTTTAAAAAACGCAACTATTGATTTCTACGCAGAAATGAAGATGGAGTGTACGAAAACGGAATTTTCTCCCTTGGTGAAATTCATGATTACCGATTTGTTGAGCCACTTGTATACCTTCCCCCGGTGCTCCCGTATTCATGGGTAGTTCAAGCTACCAAGTGAGTTTAACGCTGCAGTATTTTGCGAACTTCCGAAGTCTACATAGACAAGTCACAAGCACATATGTTATGACAAAGTTTGTTGGACAAACACAGTGCTGCGCGTCTTTTGCTACTGCTTAATCTAATCTAATTCTATGCAGGCTGGTTTGTTGTGTGCCGCCAGTGTTTATCAGGCTACTGTAATTTATTATGTAACCGGACCGGTATTCAACGATTAAAAGCGTTGAACGCTGGTGACGAACTGAATTATAAGAGCTGTGATTTAAAGTTGATTGCAATATTTTGTACTCTACGCCAATGCCCCAATTGTGTGCGTACTAGAACGGAAGCCAGCTGGAATGAAACCGCAATCTGTGTGTCAAGTATGCATCTGGCCGGCAATGAAGACCGCTTGGCCTTCTCCCAAAAGCAGTTTTCCCAAATCCTCAATTAACTGATCAAACGGCCAACAGTAACAATATGCGAAACAGTAGAGGACTAGTTTGCGGTGCAGAAAAATTAAAAATTTGAAATCTGACTGCAGTATCTGCCAATTACCCATCGCTTGTCACCAAGTCAACTAATAATCAAATCACTTCGAGGCAAAAATAAACAAAATACGAACCTGCTACGCTTTCACGAACCCAACAGCAGCGCCGACGGAAACGATCTGAACTCTCAGGCATTAAGGGATAAAACTTCACAACTACAAAGTGCGCAATTTTACAGGGAACCGGGGGAGATACGTAGTAAAGAAGCGCAAAAATCTAAACCGCAGAGATGATCCTGTCTGATTTGAACAAGCGTGTAGTAAATAACTCTACAGAGCAAATGGAATACAAAACCATCTACAAAAGATGCATTTAATCAGTCATTCGGACTCAGTGGGATTGCCAAGCAAAATAAGGAATACCACACCAAGCGGAATTATCCACTCGGATAAGCTACTTCTAGCGACAGCAATTTAGATGGTGTCAATCAAACTTATGAACAGTATATACTCGCAATAGAAAATTCATCAATTTTAGGGATGAGAGACTATATTGCGGAACCACTTGAAGACGGACCAGTAAGAAAACTACGAAAGCAAAAGCAGATATGGGAATATTGCCAACTCACGCTGGACCAACCAATCACCAGGTACATAATAACACAATGATGGCATACGTGAACTAGCAAAATACCGTACTATCCCCGAATTGAAGAATGTTCCCGCAGTCGCAATTCTATCCCCTTATCTGGCGCATTGAGGCGCGTTTTGGAATCCAAATCTTCTGCAAAGCAATAACGCTTGTGGTTGTCTGCAATTCATACGCATACACTCGAATTGGCAGACAGGTTTTGTAACTGTTCTGACAGACTGACTTAACTGATTAGCATCTGTTGATGTGTGCCAGTCTCCAAATAAGTTATTATCAACGTTCTTATACCTTCTGTAACCGTATTGGTTATTGGTGTCTGATGATTTCATGAGGTGTGTTGCGGCAATCTAGCAGCCAGCGGCCCGAAGTGTACAAAGAAATGAATGGTATAAATAATATGATAGACACAGCATTCTGGACCATAGATAACCGTGTTGTCACTTCGAAATTGTTTGGCTTAAGTAAACGGTGCAGCACTACATGGCGGTATCCCTCTTACTTTAAGAGTCGAAGGTGAAAATCTGTGTGGCGTTGGCCAGCAATGTCATATTTAGTGCTCTGTATTTTTTGTAAACATATTTCTTTATATGCAGAGACCTATTGCTGAACTGCGTTTGTTTCAAGTACAGTTGTTCGTAATTTATTTCAGCTAATGACAAACGACGCAATAACCAACCAATATTTTGGACTGCGTTAGTCAGACCTCTGTCCGTTAAACAACCTGGTATAAGAGGCCGTTTTTACGTTCCACGTAAACTCTCCAGTATATTGCAATTAGTTATGTCGATTTGGCACACCGTCTGCTAAAGTGCCAACAATAAAAAATGTCGTCAAAATGATTTTGGTATCTTGGTTTTACGGGGTTGTTACTTGAAGCAGGCATATTCCCTTGCAGTCTGGATTTGATACTTTTTGGTTTGTTGGGCTAAGTTATTCTGGAACATTCTGTTACTTTTTCTAACTAGACAACTCGGTAATTGTGGTCGACAGCTGCAAAAAACCGCAGAAGTTGGCGTACGGTTATGAGCGTCGATTTTGGATTTATTCCTGACGCTGGTAGCTTGCGTAGTCCAAGAAGATTGAGAACGACTTCGATGCGGTTGCTTCGCCCACATCCATTGCTAGGCCATCTGCGTCCCAGAAGCATTAGTCGGGTCTCGTGGAAACATCTGGTTAGCAATGCTGAGGCAAGACAGATAGCTTTTAGAAAGAATCAACTCTACCACAATGGACAGTTTACTCTTGCTTCATAGTTTACGCCAGTTGGGACTTGTACACCGCATGCCAGCGTACCATGACGCAGCTGTGTAGCTGTGTGCGATGACATATGGACATATCACTTCCTCTCTCGGATGACCTACAGAAGCTGGCGAGATTAGATTGTAGGCGAGGAATTATAATACCTTTGTGACGTTACATGAAAAATGCTGTCTCTATTTCGGACTGATTAAAACTCCACTGATTTTGATTCTACTTGGTTTGTTGCTACTCATTGTGAGGTGTATTATTCCATTGGAATTCAATGACTTGGCATACTTGTTGCAGAATTTCACTGGGACAGAACGTGATTTGTCATCAACATTGCTACATTCAATTCAACACCGCAGTTCCTTACTTCTATGGGCCTAAAGAGGAAACCGATCTAATTTATGCTTTGCTACCAGTAGACGAACAACAAAAGAGCGAGGGAGTATATTTACTTCACTGCGAAAATGTCATTCGTTATCCCCTATTGCATGTTCAATTTGACACGTTCCGTGTTGACTGGAGAATGGATGACCTTTGGGAACAGGTGGGTACATTTTCTGCATATGCTCAAAATCACCCAAGTTAGTTATTACAGCTATTCAGATTGCAAAGCAAGATTCATTTGCTGAAGTAATAAAAGACATGGTTTTTTCTGTTCGGCGTTTTACAAAAGTAAATCAACATCAGTCTGCTGAGGCTGGGCTGAAATGTAACAAAACAAAATTCCAAACCACGAAATTCCACAGCGCAATAAGCCGAACTAAAAACGTTTGCAGAATAGCTCAGCATTTGCAGGCGAATTGAGTGGATCTCAGCTGGAAAACTTTCTTGTTGCGACTCTTCAATTGAATGTGCCGTGTGTTTCCTTGAAACCACTTTTAATTGCGTTTGACTAAAGCTGCGTTTTAGCAACGCTTAGTGATGCTCCATTTAACATGAACAATGTGGAGTTCGCCAAAATTAAACGATGGCTAGCAGGTTGAGTAACTGGAAGATTAATTGTGTTGCGCTAGCAGGACTCAAAGATTTTTAGATCTGAGCATCATGCAAGGCAAACCCACGGGTGTTCAGTTAAAAATACTCTTTCGTCCACGCGTTCTGTTGCCCTGGTTACTGCATACCCTCTACTGTCATCGACAACTTCTTCATGAAATTTTCCTTTTTTAAAAAGGGACAGATCACGAACCATTTGCAAATCTGGATTGCGCACATCAACTGGCCTGCCCGGATGGGTATTTGGACACAAGCTGATGTACAAGTTATTCACAGTTTTCGATATGAAAGGTGCACGAATGGGACTCGCCAAGTCGAGCCGTCCATAAACCGATTCCGGTTATTGGAGAATACACTCTTGTGGTGATTGTGTCGCGCATGAGTTTTGCATGCTGCTATGACGCTGTTTTTTCGTACACAAAATAAACCATGGTTTATTGTGACACGCCGAGTTTTCCCTCGGAGAACCTGCATAAAACTAGGGACCCAGTGCTAAAAAGGACTGTAAAAGAACATTAAAATTCGGTTCCGTTTGAAAGGATAACACGCCCGGATTTGATTTTGAACCAAAGTAATTTTGGCAAAGATTGTCAAGTTATTTGAAAACCCACCATTTTTCGATTAGACCGTCAATTTCACCGCCGTCCATTGAGGTTTTACATATTATTGCAGTCCTTTAAGCATCAATCTAGCGAAGCTGACACTGCCAGGTATTTTTGAAAGTGATCCACTTAGATCATTTAGGCCGCTAGTCTTCTTGAAATGCCGTGTGATAACCGAACTTGATGGAACGTCAGGAAACATTGCGGTGGATATTCCGTGGTATAGTTTCTCAAAACATGCTGATCAAAAACACAAGCTTCCACGTGCGTCATATTATTGAATAGTATCTGCAAGGTTGATATTCCCCAAACGAACTTCGAGTATCCTAGATTGATTTCGACAAACACTCATTTGCATATCAATCTGGTTGTCACGAGAGACTCAGCTGAACCTCCTGTTTATGGTATTTTTCAACTGCACATAGGCCACCTCATGTTTCAGTGAAAACCAAATTGATAAGCAAATGAGTGTATTTGTAGAAGTCAGACCGATTCGGGTTTATGCAGAACACAAACTTAATGGAAACTCTGGCACTGCACCTACTTGATGAGCCCAAAGAAAGGCTAGACCGATCGCAAACTGTCGAAGAGTCTCCCGCAACCTTAGTGGTAGTATCTTTCATGGAAATATACTGCGATATCTTGAGATTCGTGCCCCGTGCAACATGAAGCGGCCTTTGTGCAGCACTTTCGTATGAAGAATATCATAAACGAGAGGTGCTGTTGAGTACCGCGTGAAAACCAAATTGCTATGCAAATGATTGTATTTTTCAAGGGCTGCCGAATTGTCTTCAGCAATTTTGTGAATAGTATCCCATGTTGACTTTTCACGGTCAAACAATCATCGCGACCATCTCTATGTGTAACGAGGGGCAAATCAATTAAGGCGATATTTGGATTATATATCCTATAATGCAACAAAAGCCAAGCAAAGGACAGTGCAATCACTGAGCAAACAGGGGACACTCTAAAGGTATCTCCCGATCTGCTGGAAGTAACAATAGGAAATAGATGCTGCACCATACCAAGTACTTCTTGGATAAATGGTCTCACTTTCAAACCAGTTCGCTTTTGAAAGGTGGATTGATTAAATTCAGCTAAATCCGTATTTTGTAGTGTAAAAGGACTGTTAGAGTGTTTCGAGCCGTGGTTTATCGTGGCATCTCAAGTGTTCTCTGGTAGATGCTGCAGAAATCTGGGGCCGCCTAAGCTAAAACCGAATGCAAACGCTACTACTATCCGGTTTGTTTTGAAAAGATCTAACTTGAAATGAAGGTGATTTAAGTTAATTATTTTCGAAGTATTTCTCAAGCCAGCGGTCTCAAAAGGGGTCAATTTGCTGAAGTCGTCCTCTTCATCTTTGTCCGTGAGCGGGCTACTTGGAACTCTTTAGCCGGTAGCCTCCTTGAACGAAGTTTGATAAGGAAACTTGTTAGAACGCTAGAGGATACTGCGGTGATCGAATACAACAGCTTCCATCCATCCCATGTTTTCAGCAGCTTTTCGTAAAAAATAGGCATTCCGATAATAAGCAACAAAAACATGACGGGTGATTTGACGCATGTTGGCTTTCTCGCAGAAGTCAATAGATGGGTGAGAAGCTGCCCGACAGCTCAAAATTTAAGACGCTCCTATTGCTTGTACAGCCCTTGCCTCAGTAAAATGCAAACGAAATTTTGTATTTTGTCGGTCTTCAACATTTAGGCGTCCTCGTGGATATACAACATTTGAAAATATTCCCATTGTGCCCTGTCGATCACATTTCTTCAAGCGATTAAAATGACTGTGTACAGGACGTTTCAGAGAGAGGACGAATGATTTGCCACTGTGTTGTACACTATAGTGCAGAATAACGGTGTTTAACTAGAATGAGCCACTAAGATACATGAATATGGCACGCCTGGAACAGTTGTTATTAGCCTGCTTTTCTGTGTTTTGTTCTGGTTGTTCCACCCCTGCAGAACTTCATCCGAGGTGGTCAAAACGCTCAGCAATAAACCTCGGTATGTTGTGTTTTTTCAGTTGACTCCAACCAAACAAGTTGCACTTCTGCGAGCTGGATTCGCATAAAATTGTTGATCAGGTCGGGCCGCGGCACAACTAAGGGAAGCGCACTCTTTTTAGTGGCACAAAAGTCAATTTCTCGTAACCTGAATGGATTTGCAAAGGGTCGACGTATCTATAACTGTAAAATAATGCTTTGTGACAGTTATGCAAATCCACTTGCTCCAACGCGACTGGCTCTTAAAAAAACTGTGCACAACAAAACGTGATTTAGACTGCGCAAACAGGCAAACTTTCGTGACATCTGGGATGTCAGAGTTCATAAAAAGGTGCCATCGCTTTCCCGATTCGATAATTAATCTTGTCTCTAGCCAGTCCAACGGAGCTTATACAGGTGCCCAGATAAACAAGTTATTCTACCACGTCGACCGGCTCGTTTGCAAGCATGAGGTTTCGGTTTGATCCAACTCAGTGTTGAAGCGGCCGTTTACGATTTGCAGGTGCAAAGCAAACGAGAAAATGTTCGCTAGATTAGTTGGAATGCTTTGCAATTTTGAAGGGTAAGCAATATCGTCCGCATATACAGTGTCTGTGACGCAACTTCCCTGCAGCGTTTCGACTCTCGAGGTTTCGGAGACAGACGGATAAATTTCGAGCAGTATATTGGGTCGGATGCGAACTTCAGAGCAAGGTAAACCACCAACACGGGACATTTGAAGTAGCTACAGTAGGATACAGTTAGCCAAGAAGAAAGACCGCCTAGATTTGCCAAACCGGATTTTTCATGCGCATCTACCTAATCGAAAGAGAATGTAAAAAATACCGACTTGTCGAATCAATAGGAGATTGCTCCTGAGCTGTGAATGGATCGGAAATGTGCGAGGTTTATCGCATTTTGCCAAGCCAATTAATGACTAAATCGATTCATACATATCAATAACATTGAATTTTTGAAAAATCAAACAAAGATGGTAGAATGACTTGCAAGAACATTACTGATTGGAAACTTGTTTTGTAAACATTGGAAACGTTGCTCGTGATCTGATATTTCCACCTCTTGATGCAAAAACTTGGGCCGATGCAAAACGCACGGTAAATAAACCAGTTAAGTCTAGATAGTTTTGACTGCCCTAAACCACAGAAAACAATTCACTGCAGGTTTTTTAACTGCGAAGGACGATCTACCGGACACAAGCAAATTACTGGAATCAGTAACGCCATTATTAATCAAAAGGGACTTCTGATCAGATAGCTGTGTCTCGGTTCTCCAATCCTGGTAATTAGCTTGGTCGAAAACAAGGGAAATGTCACCGTACGAGGTTGCGTTGTTACCAGCTTGCCGTTGCCTGAAATAATACTTTAGGTGACAAACGCAGCTCTACAGGTTGTGAATAAGCGTAAGAACGCTTCGAATTTGTTTGGCTCTACCAAATGGTGGAGCAGCAAATGGCATCATCCTCCCTTCTTAAAAAGACGCAGCTGGATGGTTGTCTCTGGAATGCTAGCACTGTATTACAGAGTAAATAATTGTTTGTAAATCGCGTTCGTTTTTATAAAAATACTTATTTTTAACAATCTTTTGTGTGGAGCACAGCAGTTTGTAAATTATTTCAAATGGCTGAATATCTAAGCAATATTATGCCAATATCAAGGTAACACCATCTTCACTGACAGCACCACCAGATGATAAGTTTGACGCTCCAGTGTCGTAAAATCATGTCACGACGTGTCATGAGATTATTTGTAAGTGTGAATTTGAATGTTGTACGTGGGCCGCAATAATACCAATATTCACATGCTCAAAAAGGAAAATCGTCAAAGTATTCGACCAAAGGCTCCTAGCTGAAAACCCCAACCCCAAGGTAGTGGTGGTTGCAGTAAGACCGTCAGAGCAGCCCATAGTTTTTGAGAAGCTAGCCACTATGCATCTTCCAACTCCTAACCTGATGGGCCAAAGAATGGCTTAGTTAGGCTTCTGCACGTGCATCAACCTAGTTTGATAAGTCCCCTATTCACCCCACGCCCACTGCCCAGTTAAGCTCAATAGGCTATGGAGTTGTGGTCAAACCGTTAGACCGAGAAAACGCCCAGGCGTTTTGTGACGCATCACGAATAAGTTAGGTTTTCTATAGAGGAAAATGTTGGTAGCAGTGCACTGCAACAAATTCTACGTTGGACAAACTGGGAGGAAGTTAGGCACACGAATAAAGGAACACAAGGCGGCTGTCAGGAGACATGACCCTCTATCCTTGATATCCATACACGAAGACCAAGAAGGCTACAAATTCAATCTGGAAAACGCGAAAATTTTGGCACTTGGAGACACGCGACAAGGAAGAGAATTTCTGGAAGCATGGTACTCCACGGTGGATTTGATCAACCTGTGCTTCGAACTGGATCCAATTTACGCGCCTCTACGGGCAAAGGACCAACATCTCAACCGGAATACTCAAAGAGAACCAAATATTGGATTCGCAAACAAAGAAACAAGGAACTCCTTGGAGTCGGATCAGTAAAGGTCAGAAGCCGGAACTCGGAAGGGCCAAGGGCAAAGGTCACTCCAGCATCGACCGGAGTACGACGACAGGGGGTGCCATGCTCAAAGGTCACATGGGCACCGACGAATGAGGACACAAGATAACAGAGCAACCAATGGAACCGCTCGACCGAACAACTAATCGCGGTCAAAGGTCAGCCCCAGCTAGCAGCGCGTATATTAACACACACGCAACACTACTCAACGCACAACCACCAACCCACCGCTACGCACCACTACGCTAGCCAAAAACGCACTGATGATGTCACCTCGATTGGTGATGAAACGTTTGCAATCAAATTGCCCAGCTCAGCGAACAAGCCAACGACCAAGTTAGGTTTTACCTCATTTGTATTTTTTTCGTTTGCGGATAATAAATAGTTTCCCCAAGGTAATTTAGGTAGCTTGATGTTAAACGGTTGTTAAATGAAGTAGAATATTCCGTTACAGTCTGGACGTGGTACCTTTCGGTAAATAGAAAACGGAAAAAAGTCTTCTGAGATCGACAACGTTGAGAATATATCCTCACCTTCCCCGCCCAGGTGAACTCACTAACTTTAGTCTGACAGCATCAAAACTTGGCATCTGGGTATAATGGTGTCAAAATTATCTACATTCCCGACACCGGCGGGTTACAAAGGCCTAGAAGATGGAAAAGGTTTTGGCCGCAGACAACAGTGGTGCCTTATTTCAGCGGATTCATTCAACCGAATAAAAGAAGGGAGTAATGAGCAAAGTTAACCGCGACCAAGTCGGAAGTTTAACTCGTTGGCAAAACCGTCGTCTTTTGCGGTTCGCGGGACACTTTAAAAATTAGTTCACCTAGAAGTACTCAGCGGCCCGCCGTCGACCAAAATCTATACCCAGATTGCCCGCAACCCACAATCTTCAGAGAAGGTGGTGAGGTTGTCTGACAAACCCACTGCGGTACAAATGGAACGAAAATAACATGCAGTGAAATAGAGGGTCTTAGACCTGAACTCTTTAAGAAAGATGAAGAAAGTCCGTACGAAAACTACCGTGGCATCCGAGCGTCTTGCTAGCGTTATTTCTCGTGGTTCCTCTATCCTTTGTCCGGTGGGACAGATTCCCGAGAATCACGCTGGATTTTCCCGGGCCAAGGATGCCTCCACCATATATTTACGTTGGAGCACGTTTTCCAGCTGCGCGAAAATTCCAAACGTGCAGTGTTGGTATCTCCCTCCATCTGCAAGCTACTTTTGACTCAGTCGATCCTCGGGCACCGTCAGGATGTTTGGCGATTAAAGAGGTTTCTTCCAATTTATACCTCTAATGAGGGCATTGCATGGGAACTCCTGTGGACGGGCAATAGTTCACTGCAAGCAGTCGCTTAGGTTAACCACGTCCAGGTGTGAAGGAAAATTCCGCACTCTTTCGTTTTTCCTCTGCAATTTTTTATTCAAATGATGCTTGAAATTTCATCGCCTGTCTACGAAATCTCGCATACAAATGATCTCGAGGTTTTCTCACAGGCATTAAGTGTGAAAACAATACTGCACCTTTTCGTTCAGATCCTTCATAAATTCACATCGTCTTTATTACCTTATTGAAAATACTGCACAGTTTCGCATGTGTTTCATACCTGTAAAATTTAAAATGCTGCTACAATACTGGGAGGGATCAAACCCAAACCTCAAACTTGCAGCCGAACCAGTAAACGTGCTAGATAAGTGTGCTTAAATGGGCAGTTTTATGAGGTTCGTTGGACTGGCTGGAGACGAGGCTGGAGATGAGAACGCCAAGGAGCCTTTTTCCAACTCCGACACGCATGGCAATGACGGGACGTCAGCTTGCATTTCAAGAACGGAGTTTACACCGTGGCAGTGCAATACATGCAGTTTAATGGCTCATAACCGTGGAGCGTACGTGCAGAAGACACTTGGAATCTGTCAGTGTTTGACCATTGGTGTCTCCGACGGCTTAGTTGGCTCTGGTGAAAAAGTTGGATTAGCCATTGTGTGATTCGCCTGATGGTTTTAGGAACTCTCCCTTAAAGAGTGCTTTACTCGCAAGTCTTAGGTAACCATGAAGAGCTCACTCTGCTGAGCCCTGCGCTGCGTAGAAGCGGCAGAGATGTGAAAAGTCTATGGACTTTCGGAGGAGCAATAAAACACTAACCAGTTACTTTGGGCTGGAATCTGACACTACCGTGAACGTGGTCCCCATGACTAAACGCCCGAAACTATAGTGCCACTGGCAGGAATGGCTCGATACTGCAGTCACTGGCACGCGTGCACTAAAGCCGTCGTCTCCGATGAACATAGGTATTTGTTTACCTGGGCAGTTGATCAAGTTCTGTTGGACTGATTGGAAATATGAGTAATTTGCAACTCGACAATCCCAAAGGTTTTTTCAATTCTCCGACACCTGTACCGCCGGCCTGACGTCGGTTTTTCTGTCAAGGACATAGTTCACGCTGAGGCAGTGCGATCAATACTGCTTTATTGTTCAGAAGCTTCTCCTTGGTGAGCAGAGGAAAGCTATCAGTGCTTGACCATTGATATGTCTGGAGCATTGCTCGTGTATGGTGGAACCATTTGCGAAGCAATGCTGAGGTGCACCAGAGGGTCTAAGGGAGGAGGAACTTTCCCACAATGGATGAATTAATGTAAGTTCTCAGGGTAAGGTTAGGGTTAAATGTTTTGCACGTGCTCCGCATTCTAGAGGACCGTCTGGCGCTTACAGCTCATTTTGACCAACCCTCGTCTAATTTGAATCGATAGAGAGTTCCAGAGCCTGTGGAAATTCTGCAATAAAGGTTTGCGTATATCTCCCACGCTTTTTCATATTCCTGTGACCCAAAATGTAGCGAACTTAATCAACGTAATACTGGTATACGCATTCTGGACGACAAACTTTCTTAGTGCCTGACCGACACTCCAAATTCAGCTGGATTTAAATGCGGATTTTCTCTATTTAGGACGCCACTTGATAATTTTGGTTACGGAGCCCCAGCATGAGCAAATATCCATCCATTTGTTGGAGAGATTTCAGTTGATTTTTGTGAGGTGAAACTAACTAAAAAATTACCAGGATGATTTTTAAACTGAACTACACATTCACTCTGCTTGCGCACATACGTTTTTCGTGCAACTAAATGTGCGGAAGTGTATCTAAATATCTCTAATTTAATCGAATTGTCTTGAAAACTAATGCGTGTCATTTGGAGGCCATGAATTTTTCAACCTTAACGATGTGACATGAAAAAAGGGCTGCTTCTAGTTTGAGCTCCATAAACTCCATGGATTGCGGTGTTGTTTGCCTTGTCCGTATTGTTTTATTACGGTGAGCTTGAAGGACATTGTTCCGTTGAAGTCTACTGACTTCACGCGCTCGTTGTAGAATTTCATTGGGACACCAAGCCATTTGCCAGCAAGACTGCAACATTCAATTCAACACAGCAGTTTTTTACTTCTATGGGCCTCAACAAAAAATATATCAAATTCATTATCTGCTACGAGCGACGACTAGCCGAATGGTTGAGGGAGCACATGTGCTGAACTGTGACATTGCCAGTTATTATCCCTTATTGACTGTTCAATTTGGCATGTTATATTTTCACTGGAGAATAGACGAGCTCTGGGACAAGGTAGGTACATTTTTTCTGCAAAGGCTTATGATCATCTTCCATTGAAAATTACGCGTGTTTGGTTGGTAAAGATAAATGTGCTTGGTATGGTTTGAGAAGAGATGTTTTTTTACATTTCGGCGTCTCAATAAAACAGATCGACCTCAATCAGTTAATGTTAGTTGAACTGAAATGCAGCACACCACATCAAACTGTATCATCAGGTTAGTATCAATCTAAACACCACTGAAGTCCGGAAAAATATTCGCCGTGCATTATCCTGAAAGGAAGAAGTCGCGTGCCAAACCAAGCTCACTGGCAGATCAAGTTAGCACTTGCGGGAGACTTCAGTGAATCTCAGCTGAAACTATTCGTTGCAGATATTCTTCACCTATTTGAGTCGTATGATCCATTTGGTATGGTATTCTAGACATCAACCCATTGACATATTTGCTAAAAATTCCTAATGAATTTGAAAACGACCGTATCTTGCCATTTTGCTACAAGTTGTTTTCCAGTTAAAAACAGCTCGCAGAAGATTAATCCATTTGAACAGACCAGAGAGTGCGCTTTGCGTAACTTTCTACAACCTCAGGAGTTGTGTGATATCCAACGTTTATTACGACAAGAACGTAGCCAAATTTTGTTGACCGCCGGAAGAGTTCACTATTATCAATCAGCGCGGTGGATGTGGTAAGGAACAATTACTGTTACTTCAGGTTCATTTGCGCTGTTGCTACCATTGCTGATAAGCGGGGGAAAATACCGTCTGCTGCTTTCCGTTTTCAAACAAGCTGACCAGTCGGCGCTGACAAATAAATTTCCCCTAGAACGTCGAAAGCCCTTGGTTCATCTTTAAGTTGCAGAATGCAAACGCTACAGTGAGCACAGAGCACCACTTGGTGCATGTCGGAGCAGAACAAAAAGTTTTATTATCCACGCCTGTCTGATAAAACCAGGACTGTTGCTCACTATACGTATGAATACATAAGTTACTTGTTTATAGATGTCCCTCATATGACTGATTTATCTCACGCTGATGTTCGCAGTGTGTGCATTACATTCACAGATGGACGCCGGGTTTCAAGATATTGTAGTCCTAATTTAGAAGAAATTCACAGGACACGCGGTACTGCATGTGTTCATTCGAATGTCCAGCGTCGTATTTTGATCGCACAATTCAAGGTGCACAGGCAGACTTCTGTTAGGAACAAAACAGAAGGTCACAATAATCCTCTTTAAGTTCGTTCCAGAATGAAAAGATCAAAAATAGTAATGTGGAGTATGCATGTGCGACGGCTCAAACAGATAGTCATCCAACAAGACCCTCAAATCGAATTACCTTGCGAAGCAGCCATCTCTCATCACGGTTGAATCATCCAATAGCGGGTCCAAAGAGACCGAATGACAACAGTTTCCTTTAAATGATGAAACGTCTATCTCCGGGAATTTACTAGATGAATCCTAAATGCAACACTCCCATCGATAGAAATGGGGGTAGATTGGGTTGAATTCTCACTCACTCACCGGTAGTAACTTTCCAGCGCAAACGCCTATGATAATATCTGAGCTACCAAAGATCAGGACAAAAGTACTACGGTAACTCAGATATGCAAACTTATTCCCACGGACGTTTTCCTTCATGAAACCACTGAGTAGAGGGTAGGTGAGGATATTCGGCACAATAATGCAAAATTCAAGCAAATTAATCATATCAAACAGGTATGCGGTCCGTCCGCAAGAATGCTTTCAAAATGTCCACCGGTACAGTCATGCACTTAGTGGAGCTGAGGAGCCAAATCAATGAAACACCTAGTGACTGAAGAACCAAACTTTTCCCGACATTTTGGAGAACATTTTGTCGACCATCATATGTGCGCGTGGTCTCCTGCCTTGTACCCTTCGCTAAGTATACCTAATGAACGTCCCTGTAGAGTGATTGACTCAAAAGTATTGGGGAAATGCCATTTCACTTACAGCACCTCTGGCTCCTAAGCCCGCTCAAAACCACGACTCTTGTGCACGTGAGATGTAAGTGTAATCTCGGACAAACTCCCTTCAGAACTCGGTCTGCACTCGCTCCCGTTATTATGTTGCCTCTGTGGAAACTAAGGCACCGAAACACTGACATGAAGAACAACCCCGCAAATTTCGAGCAGCAATTTTAACCCAGCAGTGATCAAGCCCATTTAAATTACATCTGTTGGACCACAGAAATAATTATGATTGCAATACTGTAACTGGATGCACTATACATAGATATAGCGTATGTCCATTCCCACTTCGCTGGTTATTCATCAGGTAGTGACTGATGATGGGTCATCATTCAAGACGATGCAGTCATTGCGAAGTTGGATGTTGCTGACGCTTATCAGGGTTTCAAAGAAAAAATCTCATGCGTCTAACGTGATTACTGTTTCGCAGGTCATCGTAAGCGTAGTCCTTTTGATTCATGTGTCAGCGTTGCGTTGTGTTCTCTATTTATTACATTTCACTGGTCTCGAAGGAAAACAATACAGCAAGCGGAGGATGAATTTGAAATTGCTGCACATATTTAGAACAAATTGCGACTATTTGGGTAAACGGACTACCGATGTTCCTGAGTACATATTTGAAAGTATTTTTATCACAAGAGACTAACGCTAATGAGAGTAGTAGGTGGTTTTGTCGTAACTCCGCCTCGCGTCTAATGAAAGATGGGGTTTATTACGGAACCTGTGGAACTGTTTTGCAGCGTTCGTTTACAATTCCATGACGGTCAATGAATGTCCACGAAAGTTCTATAAGACGCGTGAGGATGTTCGGTTTCAAAATTAAGGTGCATATGAGACCTTCACTTTCCTGTCCAATAGTTTGTAACCGCTTGGCTGGTGTTTGCTAATAAAGACCTTCGCGGCGAATGGCTTTCCTCTTTACACCGTGACGTCTACAGTTGCATCAAAAAGTTTCATTTATACCGATACTGCATTTGTAGAAGAGAAAAAGAGGCAAATTGGGGATGCGCACTTCACCTCTACAGCGCGGGTGGGCACTCGGACACAAGTTGATGCACAAGTTGTTCACAGTTTTTGATTTGACGGAGGCTGAACTGGGACTCGCTAAGGCTAATTACGGTTAATTGAAAAAAAAACGTTTTGCGGTAGTTGTGTTGCACATGCATTTTGCATGCTGTTGTTCAATTTTCCTTGCATACGTAAAATACACCGTGGTTTATTCAGGTATATGAAGCGTCGTCTTTCAAACCCGGTGTAAGCCTAGGCCCCCAGGTTCACTCCGGATTCAAACCTTTTGAAAATCTGGTTCGTTTAATGAAAAATACGTGTCCGTGTTTTGAGTACTTTTACAGTGTTGCTTAAGATTCAGTGCTGAGATCAGTTGCTTGTGTTGTCCTACAAGCGGAGCACCTAGCAGTCTACAGCGATACGGAACGTGCCTTCCAATAAGACCCGACATCAAAAGACGTGCTGCCCAAAACTGACATCGGTAGTTGGTTTCGTTGGACTTGCTTCGTACCAGGGTCCTAGATCTTTCCAATGGCCCGGTGAGGTTCGCGCATCCTGCGCACTCCTGAAAAGCAAAAAGAGGAGGAACGTTTGAGAAGCGCGTACTCCGACCCCACATAGCAGTTCCATAAAGAGTGACATTCAGTAACATGTAGCTTGAGGAGATATGATCTCTGTGTGTTGCAACGAACTACAACCAAAGCACAGAGCCTCCTGCAAAACCTACGAAATTGGCTTCCGGTTCACCAGAGGTCCGCAGCCAGAAGTCAGCGGAAACAGATGTAGCGCTCAGTCCTACTCGGGTCTTGAATCGTCGTTTCGGACAAACAGCATATATCAGTGAAATCGAGTCCGGTATACATGCACCAGCAGTCTGTACACGGGCGGTTAACGAAGCCCTAATAAACTAAGCGTTTATTTTCTCAAGTGTCTGGCCGTAGCGACCGCGCGAACCGTAGACATTTCTTTTCAGGATGATTGTGGGTGAGCGGATCGTCAGTGGACCTACAGAGATACCGCTGGTGACCGGTGAGGAGGGAGAGTAGAACTGAGGTGTGAAGGTGAAGGATGGGAGGCGTCAACAATACCCCGTATTTCCCTGCATCCCATGATGTGTACAGCGAGTTAGGTGACCCGAATAAGGCAAAATATGATGGCCAATTTGCCGTGATGTTATATGTAATTGTGCAGTTTATGTTGGTCCGAGGGCTGGGCGACCAGTCCTGCACTGGGCATTGCCCATCAAAATTCAAAGGGGTTATAGGAGAGCACAAGCTGTGAGGTCTAGTCTCTGCGTGCCGATACACAATCCACTGTCTATTAATCTGCATTTTTATTATGAACAGAAAAATCGCAATGGCCAAACTGCCGTAATGCTTTTGATCTCACGAGACACATAACACCTCACAAAAACTGAGTAATCAGAAACCCAGGATTGGGCTAAAAATGGTCACAATTTGTCCTACACAAATCTCGGTTAAAAACGCATTCATTCACTAACCCGAATGAAATCGGCTGTGCACAAAGCTTGAACCATCTTGGTTAATTAAACTACATTATTCTTATGCATATATTTTAGGTAAATCAACTAATGAGACCCTCGTAGTTTCAGAATAGATTTACAATTTGCGGTTGTGGGTAGGACAATGGTTGCAACAATTCTAGGACAACATGCGGGAACCCAACACCACTTTTTCCAATATTACGATCACCATCGGTTTGAGAATTGCTAATTGATTATTTAAGAGGACTTACTGAAACATTAATCAATTCTAACACGATGACCTAATTTCTACATAGCAGTCATTATTCAGTTGTAAAATATTATATACCGAAGATTTAGCTAGATTCTGTTGAGTCATTAGTTAAGACCTAATCAGTGTGCAACTGAGTTCGTTTCTCCAATTTTGTGTAACTGTTTCAATCATGACATAAGGTTGACGTGGAATCAGGAACGGTTCCAAGCATGGTGGTTTTGGACAGTTTTCTAGGGCCCACATGGGTAGTGAGGTCCGTGTGGAAACGCATTTTTCATTTTTTATGTTCAGTGCAACAGCCTGAAACTTTTGAACGGATGGACAATTTGCCCTGTTAATTAGAAATAACTTACTTCCAAAAACATTTGGTTGCTCCGAGGAAACGCGAGCGAATCTGTTCGATCGCTCATTGGTTGTCTTTACCAAACCATGGGCAAACAGGTGCCAAAATTTACTAGCTCAAACGCAACTGGACAAATCCAAACAGACAATTTTCTAATCGAATTCTATCACTTTGATTCAGTCAACTAACGGTCATTACACAATCTCCAGTAGTCCCACTTCCTTCGTCTTCAGGAACTCAGACGGATGTGTTGCAAGCGACCTATTCCTCCGCCCTTAGAATACTTCGGAGATTCTGCTTGCTTAGTCTTTTTGAAGATTGGTAATGATCACACGTTTTAAGTTATATCATTTTTGACCAATGGACTGTACCTATCACAGCATCTTTCCTGATATTTATTTATCCGTATGGCCCGTTTATACCTTGTGCGCCTTTCGCTCAGAACTTTAATCTCCATAATCCCTACTTATGTCACGCTTGCAAGAACGCAAGCGCAGCACACATACGAACGAAGGCAAGCAAGGCTGCACTACACTTCGAGCAGCCAAACATTCCAAGAATAAAGCACAGATAAAATTTCTCCCATCTTCTCAAGAGTTGAGACGACAGCTGCTGCGGGCATTCAAGACTTCTGGTGTACAACGCGATATAGTTTATTCTTGTTTCTAAGCGTTTCGGTTTTGCTATTCACTTCAGGTGATGAAATGTTCTCCAAAAATTGAATTGATTTTGTTTTACCTCACTGGGGTTGTCAATTTGATGCATTCAGTACATCCTTTTGTTGCCGTCTGAGATTTATGCTCTCGCTGATGTGTACCCCAAGTGGGTAAACCCGTGAAGAATATTGCAGCATGCGAAAACGGTACAAATTTCCATTCATCTGAAATCGGCCTTTTTGCTTCCACCAGACCACAAACTTCCCCACTGAAGAGACTCGACATTATGGAGACAGCACTCAGACACCCAGTTTGCTTCAACCTTAATCTTCCAGCTAAAAGACCTTGAGAAGTCTCGGTGTATCTGGTCTACCGGAGAGCCAAAAGTGTCCGGGAACCCAATGGTGACCTCACTAACCTTACAGTTTTTGACATCTGATCTATTTTCTGCCTCCATGCTTTTCTCACAGGCGTGTGGGATGTCACCTCCCGAAAGTGAATTCAGTACGCGCCCTCCAACGGGGTGCTACAACCTCTAGTAACACTTGCGGAAACCACTTAGTTTGGGCTGTATAAGCTATTCCGTATGTCTTCTGGTTTGCCAAATGCCCCTCAAACATCCCAGTATATAAGTGACCACGTTGTTCGTTGTTTGAGCATTGTTATGCCTGCATCAATTTGGTCCTGTATGCTAGTCGGACTGGAGCAAATCACGTTCCACACTTGCAGTTAGTCTTCGATGGAGTCTCTAAGTATGGGCTCATCATTCCATCCATGCTACACACAGTTAGATTTTTAACGGTCGCATTATGCCCTTTTTAGTGATAACAACTATCTTGAGGTCTCCCTTGGTCGCACACCAGTTCATCTTGGATGCAAACTCATTGCAAGGTACCACGGTGGGAAAAAAAGAAATTTTATTCTACCCACTCAGAGAATGCTGACAACCTTGTCAACGAAGTGTGGCCATTCGCAACCCATAAAGCGCTTTCAACTTGTCAGCTACACCTGCTTGTTAGAAGCATTCTTTTTTGTTTTGGTGCCTGAGAGATCCCCTTCTGTACTAAGACCCAGTCTTTCACCATCCATATAATTCAGCTTTCTCCATTTACACCCCTCTGTGATGCGCAAACAGAAGACTTCAATACCAGAACATGCCGGCCAGAAAGTTACAAAAGTCTCCTCTATGGGTCCAGATTTCAACTTGTAGATGTAGGGAATAATTTGCAAACCACTTCCCGTATCCCCTCCAAACTTAGACGTTTGCACACTATAATTTCTTATTTCATATCTGCTCTTCAATATTCACAGAGGACTGCGGAACTGCGTACTCCTTGAGCAGCAGCGTTGAACGCACTTGGTAGCTTGTTTCATAGTACATTGCAGTGCGTAGACACGCCTTCATCAATGAAGGCAATAAACACATGGAGTTAAGTATCATCCAGAGACAGTAGATCGTATCGGAGCACTTACCTTATTTGAAATTACAAATTCCTCGCAAGCATCATGACACTGTTGTTGCCCTTTGAAACAGTTCTAATTGTGTAGTCGTCGTTTAGAAGTATGAGGTTGAGGCCCACCAAATCTCATGTTGGACACTTCAGAATGCTGGACGCATCAAGTTTTCTAAGGAAGGATGCAGTGCGCCAAAGAATCGATAAATGGTTGCCATCTAGAACTGGTTCATGCGAGTAGCATGTTGCAGTGAATTTAATCTATCAGCACGTCAATGGAATTTTTTTCTGAACCCGGAGTGTTGCGAAAGCTTTTAGATGTATCGCCAGTAACAGTGTCGCTAAGTTCTCCTCAATAAGTCGTACTTCTGCAATTCGTGTTGGTTTGCTCGTGTTTGGCCAGCAGCTTCCTTTTGACAAAGTAGATACTTATTAACTAGAGCTTCTTGCACACTAGATGCAGTTTCACTCAAGTTTTGTACCATTTTCAAGATTAACGCCTAATACCCAGCATTTAAGGTGACACTAAGAAGGTGTTAAAATAGTTGTGTAAAGCAGCAGTCCTAGTTATTGATCTGACTTGCTTCTTACTGGCTTTATTACAGAACAATCGGTGTATTCACTTTTCGCTAAACAACATTACGAACACACATTTTAGATTGCCAGCTCTGCAAGATCACGATTTTGGGTGGCACGCACGGCGCACTTGCACTGACAAATCCACTTGGCTGGTTAATGTCTTAATTACATCCTTTTGCTTACCCAAATAAAGGAGGTTTGTGAGCCGAGCGTTATCGTTTTCCAGCAGGCCGTCTGTGGCCTCAACGGGGTACAGTGTTTTCGCATGTGCACAGATGGCAAGTACGACAAAACGTTTTAGTTAATGCGCCACAGTATCTGCAAATAGTGGCGAAATCTCAGTATGAAAGCTAAGCACAACATAGTTTGTTGCGTTATTGGTCAAAGCCGTTCATGCCGGCCTGCAACTTTCGACAAGAACACACTGGTTGTTGTGCAATTTGATATGGCCTTATCTCACAAAAGTAAAACATAACATGGGCTTGGCAATGCAAAAAGCCACCTCTAATTCCTACATGGGCTTCGAGAATCTGAGGAGTATTTTTTTGTCATGACGCCTTTCCACGTCATACTGCTTCCTTTACACTCTTAGATGAAACATGTGTGACCAAGCACTAGGAGTCACAAACTGTCTATCTTTTGCAAAACAACGCATAGCAGGTTGACGATAACCATGCAGTCCGTCACCAGGACACAAACTGATTATAACGATGCTCGAAAAGTTATTTTGGAAACCTGACTGCTAGCGAGTAGTATTCTCTCAATGGTGTCAACATTCAAAAGGTTCGAAAACTGGGCACTTGTTGGTGTTTGCTGAGACAAGCGAGTAGAATAACCTTCAACTTCTGTGCAAAACACTGTTGAAACAAGCTCCGTGACTGGCTAAGAATCACTTTCTTGCTTTGACGTGGACAAGCTCGCTGATAACAGAGAACATTCTGAATGTAATTCCACATGCCAATGGTGGTAAGTGACTTGCCGGATTGACCAATGGCAGACCGCTTTGTCTTTCTGAAAGGGAGCAATCAACAGAGAACGTTTAGTTTATGCGCGGTTGGATAATTATTTAGCAGCAAACGGTCGTCTCAGAATTGAGTATGTTTTGACTTTTAAGTAAGAACTTTTTATTGAGAAGTAGCAGCCAATGGAAGGATAGGCCATCAAGGCTTCAACCCAAGCCTCCCGGGTCGAATAATCTATTGTCGTTTAGCGGTGCTTCATTGTTTGCCATGCATCTGCAATGCACAAGCACCACTCCGAAAGTTCATGGATTCACGGATTGATACACAAGATCGAGGATTTTGCCCAAGATTCCCGGGTCGGTTTTGTTCTTGTCGTTTAGCGGCTGTCGTTCGCCTGAAAGGCACAAGCGAAAAAAGGATGTAGCACTGCTCTTTAAGTTCTCAGCGCGGGGCAGTATGTTTGCCAGCACGAGGACAAGCATAAGAAAGCGTCTAATAGTGCTCTGAACTGGATTCTAGAAGGAGCGTGGACAACCGCTGGAGGAGGGTTATTCCACGCAGCTACTACACGAAATGAGAAAAGATTTTGCCTGATAAAAGTGTTCGGTCTGATCTTTAAAATCCTCTTACCATGTCCCCGTCGTGTGTTTGCTGGCTCAACGGTAAAAACCATAAAGGCGATTCAATAATGAATGGAGACCGATGGGTATATAGTGAAGGGCTTCGATCATTAGCCCGCGAAAGTGTCAGGCCTGACCGGTATTTGAACCCGGGACCGCTCGCACCCTAAGTGAGCATCATACCCCTTGATCACCAGGCCAAAGTGCCGGACAGTATATTCAGCGACGAAAGGATTCATAAGCCACCATAAATGGGTTCTAGATGCAGCTTGGATTACTGTCAGGGAAGCGTTGTTCCACTGGCTACCTGAAACGAGAAAAATGCTGGCTAATGAAAGCGCGTTCTCCAACCTTGTCAGCCTATTCACCATGTCCTTGTCTGTATTGGTGGGATCAAAAACTGGGGCCGGTTACTGATGTACTAAATGTGTCGTCACACTGCTTTCGATGGGGTTTTCATTGGGGACACCGAAAAAAGGTGTACATCTGGGGGCAGCAACGTTGGATGCATACGTACTACTGATGCTCGCAACTGTGCTATGTCTGACAATGTTTCTAACAATTGATGTGCCTCATATCGGGGCCCTCATTCAGGGAGACGACAATGGTCAGTGCAGCTGGGTTCGCTAGTAATGGCTTTCATACTTCGTTGCCAGCTAGTTGCTTGAACTGCTCTAGCTCGTTTCCGCCCATTCCGTGTTTTTGCTGAAAACGGCTCTTCAAGGACGTTGGCCAAATGTCATACGGTGCACGTGGCCAGGCCACCTTAATGCGTTTGTTCAGTTTATCTCTGTTGGGCGAGTTATTTCATTTGTAAAACCATTTGACACGTTTCAGCATTTCCTGATGGATGTCCCCACTACACTCAGACAGTGCACTTAACGCATCGATGGTTCAAATATGAACGTATTTCTAACTTAACAGCGGTCAGTTATCTGGCCCATACAATAATCTGAATCGCACCGCAGCATCTTAAGCTCAAACCCTGACAGGCAAGCCGATTTTATCCTGCGCTACAGGTGACGCAGACTCACAAAAGCCTTTCTGGAATTCAACTTACATACCCATTTGGTTTTCTTCGACTCACCTGGAATCTTTCTGACACTCTCCTTCAAGGGGTTCTCATTTAACTAAATGTGCTGCACTAGGCCACCACACGTTTCAGTCGATGCGATATTCGAGATTTCCCAATACGTTGAATAGACCTAATGCACTACTCATACACTTGTCGAATAGCAATGTATTACGTCTGTTCTGGACATATTCTCATCACACACAACAAAAGCGTTCGTCGGGCGTCTTCCTAGGGAAATACGGCCGAAAGCTCCTTCTTTCAGGGTTAGATGCGTGTCCAGTAACCACCGCTTGCAGTGTTTATTTACATTTGCAGAGCAACGGTGCTTGAATCCGAGATTTCAGGTTGTCTCCAAAATTAAAATTCATGGTGTCCACGAAGCGACTGAATTCCATGGTGAACGTTCCAGCTGTCCTTCAACATCGGCTGTTCCTCTGTGAACGTCAACTGCGTGTGTTCACATATGGCATTCTATTCATCCTCGGGGCTTCGACCAAGATGTGGCCTGCATGCCTGCTACTAGTGTTCGGTTTAGGTATTTTACATTACAGTTTCGGTGTTGCTTTGAAAACGATTTGGATGTCGCTGGTCAGGATATGTAGTCTAACGACTGGAGACCCCGGCGAACTTAAAGGGAGCAGGCTTATTTAGGGAACTGTAGTGAGTTCGTTTCATGGCGCATTTTGAAAATAACTAATCGTTCCTGGATGAATGATTGTTTGCATATTCAAAAGGCCAAAAAAAAAACAAACGAACGTGTCGCGTCTCGCAACACCTATGTATTCGTTAACCGGTATGATAAATTAAACCACATGGTAACTTAAGTCAGTCTTCAATGGAGGCAAAAGAAGTTTGCCACACCTACGGGCTTGTAATAATAATAATAATAATAATAATAATAATACAATGATAATACTAATGTTTATTCCCAACTAGTGGGTTGCGTACCTTCAGGCATGATCATAAATTTACGGTCAGAATAAGAGCATGATTGGTGAGGTTTGTGGATACTGGGAATTCCGTAGGGACGGCGACATAAAGAGTGGGCATTATCCGAAGTAGACTTGGTCACGCCTGAGGCGGTATGGGTAGGGAACCAAAATTACAAGGGCTCTTTCTTTTGTATTGGGAACATATCAAATGAGACAAGCTACGATCGTTAAGATTTTAAAGTGGCGGGCAAATACAATACAAGGGAGGGCCTAGCAAGAGTCATCCTGCCTGGTATGTGGTAAAAATAATAAAGCAAAAACTTCAGTCTGCAGGAAAAGTGGAACTAGAATAACGGATAAGAAGAGGCAGCAGAACTAGCACGATCTGATTTGAACTGAAGCCTAAAACCATTACCGAGGCATCGTAGCCTTGGGCTGTTTGGCGTATGGCCAGAGTCACGAAAAGCATAAGTGGGGAATATGCGGTACGGATAAATGGTAGTAGGAAATTCAGAATCATAGTGTGCAGTGAGACCCACTAGTTTTGCTGCTGGAGCGGTATGGGGTTAAAAGTTCCTTGGAAGAAGAAGTTCATGCTATCACACAAGAAGGAACGCGAACTGTACGGAAAATGAATGACTTGGTGAGGACACCAAGATAAAAGACACCGAGAGGTTCAGATTCGATGGAAGGTTCAGCAAATGAACGCCTCCCAGAGGCGACTTTGATTGTGGTTGTAGGTAAGGGAACGAGAAGGCGAGCGGGCGCAGTCAAAGTAAGCAGTGAACAGTTGCGGGCATGCTGTCAAACTGGGTATGACAGCGACGTGCCATCAGTGCACTGAGATACTTCAGTTTCTGAACAGCCCCGTGATGGACGTTGTGATTTAGGTAGTTGGGCTGGGATGCGCAGTTTTGTGAGCAGCGGGATGATGTGGGTTTTCTAGGGGGGAAGCAGGTACGTCTATAAGATTAGGCCAAAATTTTATTGGTCGGGCTTGAGGAACATCTTCAACGATCGCTTCTTAATGGTTCATGTTTTGACTTATAAGGGTAAAAGTTCATTGGCTCGTAAGCGCTTTGGGAAGCATCAACGTGATGCTTGGTTTTTCTAAACGATTTGCATCTTGCTGTACGGCTTGGTAAACGGAAACCAACTGGTGCCGAAGGCAGTCCAGCGGCAATGTTTGTTGGTTCCCACCAGGGAAGGTGGTGTAGGAAGGAAGACTGTATCAGGGAATCGAGTGTGCATTGGACGCTCTCTACGTCGCGTCGGAACATTTTGAGGTGTTTGTCCTCCGTGAGTGACCAAAGCACTCCAGGTCCAGGAAACCCTATCGCTTCCTACAGCATCTGGGAACATTCCTGTTCAAGCCATTTATCAGGTGCAACTGAGTTTCTGAGAGGGTGATCTGCTACCGTTGTAGTGGGACATGCTGGTAGCAAAACCTTTGTTTGGGAGAGTTCATCAGGTGAGCCTTGCAAAAAACAGGATAGCAAGTTTCATGTATGTAGTCTGCAAGGTGATAAAAAAGTATCCAGGGGGTGAAGTCGAGCGCTTTTTAAATGAAGGAGCACGAGTTTTAAAATGGTAAGTCACTCAGTTTCAGTCTGTTGTTGGATAAAAAGAGATGAGCCCATTCCGATTATGCCGGAATCCAAAATGAATTCCCTGCTTACTAAGAAAGCGCTACAATCTTCAATGTCCGCTCTAATTTTATTATATACAGGTAACGCATATCAGATTCCGTCAGCGCGATCTCTTCCAAAATAGTATCATAAAATGGACCAGGCCTGGATTACTTGCGGTCAAACGCACCTAGTTAAGGCACCCGTAGTCGTTTTGGGAAGTAAATGCGCCTCCTGGAGTGAGTCACTTGATCAAGCTGTGTATGTCGAACAGACATGGGAAGACGAGTTTAGCGGGGTCTTCTAAAATACGTGAGAATTAAAAATTCAGAGGACTCTGTGGAGGCTGGTTTTGCTAGGTCAACCTGGGTTTCTTCGCCTTTCAGCACAATAACATCTCGTCGGAACGGTTTTGTACATTAGACTGTTCCCGGTATGTTGGCTACATAGGGGTTCGAACACCGCTGCAACGCATACAGGCATGACTACATGCTGCTAGCCGTCAAATCGGCGAATTATCTCACGAGTGGCTGCAAGCTGCAGAGCCCGTATGTGTGACATCGGCCAGGAAGAGCCACTCAATTTCAACATTCCGGGTGAGACGTACTCCCTCTGTAGTTCAAAGAGTTGTATTGTTCGGGCCCCTTCTGCTATTGTGTTTCTGGAATTTTCTTTTACGGCGTTTCGAATGCCTGAAACCAATGAAGCTGTAGATCCTGTCGACAACGGAGTGGTTCTTGACGCATGCAGAGAAGATTTTATCTGCCGGTGACAGGTTCCACGGGGTCACTACAGACAAGACGATAGGCTGTTGCTCAAATCTTATAGATACTCTGAGTCAATTAAGCGAGATGCAAACACTGAACTGCGGTTAGTTGTTACAATAGCAGGGCAGCCACAGTTTAGTACTTAGCGTTTGAGGAACATTTGAGCCACAGTCTTCATCAAAACATGAGAGATGGGAATAGCATCCGATAAACAGGTAAAACCATCGGCGCGCGTCATTAAATAGATGAACACCCTCACATGTGCTGGGTTCAACGATACCTGGACGGATGGTTCCGAAAACTGTCAAAGTAATAGTCATGTGTTTAGTTGGTTCAGAGCTTTGGTGGGTCAAATTACGCACCTCGTGTTTGATGTTACACCGTGTGGTTCAGCACAGGCGAAATATTGATAAAAAATAGTCCGTTACCTCTTAAAAAGCATCTGTTGTACGAAGGCGCACTAGAACTCAGACAGTTATGCCTGACTTTCCTAGGTCATGAGCCAGGCCAGCCCTAGCAGAATAGCTAGTGAATGAATCCGGTAAGGCTAGAAGACGAAAACGCTAAAAGCCTCTGACTCGGGGTTCAGACGTTTAAATCATAGCCTATAGGAAGAGTCTTTAAAAAAACAACATTCTCCCACTACTTTGCAGGCTATAACTCTGAGTCAAGCAGGATTACCTCAAAGCAAACCCCTTTTTGGCTTGGGCAACCGAGAGGTATCATTGCGCCCTACAGCTCTCCTTTCGCTGAATTCTCCACGAATGTTTTTCACACAAGTTCTTCCAAGTCATTCAGCTGTCTAAGCTTCAATAATCACGGATTCACGGATTGATACACAGGGCAGAGGGTTTCACCCAAGTTTCCGGGTTGGTTTTGTTCTTTCGTTCAGAGGCTGCCGTTCACTTTAAAGGCACAAAAAGAAAAAAGGGCATGACACTGCTCTTTAACTTTTCAGCTCTACCAAGTAAGATTGCCAGCGCAAGGACTCGCAGAACATAGTGTCTAACAGTACTTTGAACTGGGTTTTTTAATGTACCGCGGACAACCGTCGGAGAAAGGTTATTCCACGCAGCAAATATCCGAAATGAGAAGAAAATTTTCTTGATGAAAGTGTGCGCTCTGAGCTTGAAAACCTAATTACCAAGTCACCTTCTTGTGCTTGCTGGGTCTACGGTTAAAAATCTCTTGTCTAAACCTTTTTCAAACAGGGCATAGATGAGAATTAGGTCCCCTCGGTGGCGACGATAATTCAAGGGAAAGACGTCAAGCACCACGAGACGCGTTTCATAGACTACAGTTTTATGGCCGGCAAACATTTTTGTGGTAACTTAATGGACATGCTCAATGAGACTTACAAACTTCGCGCCTGCTGATTAGACAACTTGGATAGCTAATTCAAAAGGCGAGCTGGGCCCGAAAGAGTATTTGGAAATCCATTCGATCAATACGGGAGAGCGGGCAGCGCATCATCCGTGGAACGGCGAATGCATTTTGGGCCGATTTCACATTCTAAAGTGGGAATGACATGTTTGAAGAGCGCCAGATGCCCAAATCCTCTTTGGACGAACATCGCGTCAGCCTCGTGAACTTTCTGGACAATGGTTCTATATACGTCTTCCCAGTTTAACTTGTTCAAAAGGATGCGCATTCCCTAGAAGTCTGTACGCCAGAAGTTTCGAATCCACGTTTGAGGTTTGGGATTTCTGGCCCAGTAGCGGACAAAAATCATAGGTTAGTCCACAGTGGTCACTATGTCCCGGTGGATCGTTAATTATCACCTGATCGACGATGTGTCCTTTGTTAGCTATGACCAAATTCAGGAGGGATTGTGGTCGGCCTGCGCGGTATCTGGTGGGTGCGACCACATGGTGAGTCCAAGGGCTCTGTTAAACGGATTTGAGCAGTGCCGCTGTCGGAGTGTGTTGTCTTGTGTGCCTCCGCGACCCAATGAGCTATTCTTTGGTGTGCGCCTGACATTCACGTGATATCTCATACCGGGTTGTTCAGTAGTTAGAGGTCTGAGCAACACTTCGTGGCCCTCTAGTCCTTCCGTTGGAACAGATGGGCTTACTTGTTCTTCAAATATGGTAGTGCACTTTCACTAACTGCTGCTGTCATGCGGTCTGCGCTTTGAATCAAAAGCTTTAACCAAAGAAAGAAAAACCATGAGTTACACATAAGAATAATCTCAAGCAACATCGGATGGTGCATGATGTCACGGGCCGGGGCGCTCTACCTGCTGCATACGGCAGGGCGGTAGGTAAAAACATGCCACTGCTGACGACGCCCAACATACACTATCACGCATACTCTTCTACTCTTCACCTAAACTTGTGTGCTCTATCCACAGGTCCCAGTTGGCAGAGTTGTTAGCCATACATCACGCTCAGCTAAAGCCTCTGCATCCGCCTTCAGCAACAATCTTAAGCATTTAGAGGTCTGTTTCCCAACCCAAAACTCTGTCTACGTAGCTGCATTCACGGCTCGCAGCCTGAAGCAGACAGAACAAGCGGCTCTCGCTCGTACGCTGCATTCTCTTTGCATTGGTTTATACCGTTTGTCAGAAACAAGAATACGGGGCGCAAGCACTATGATTCAGCTGACTGCTCCCTCGCACTCTTCAAGGTTCAGGCCGCACACCTGTGGTGATGCAGAGGCCGCCGCAGCTGAATACGCCGGGATGGGTATTGTACTAGGCAATCAAATGGAATCGTATATGCGTGACTAAATACCAGTTGATTTTCGCCTCTGCGTGCTTCCCTAACGCTCTAGATGCTACTTTACAGGAGACGGAGACATCAGGCATCGTTTTGGTTGCTTGTGACGTGAATTATCAGGAAGGTAGACTTAGCGAGCGACACGAAAAGTGTGAAGTGCCCTCTCAAAATGTTTGCCAATTGCAGACTGTCCCTTCGCTGGACCAATTTCGGGAATAGCGGAGAGAATTTGACGACGGGGTGGGCGCCGGTGGATGAGCCCAAAAAAACTTTGGAATTAGTTACCGGTGGCGAGGGTCGATCACTGCCTGCCGCTCCTCCAGGAATACTTTCCTGGACTCTTACCTCACACATGACCATCCCTGACCTTTTGTTGTCCTTTTCCGGTAATCAGAAAACACTCATACGCCCATCGCGAAGTGACTGGGCCTTATCTCTCTATGGCAGTCTGTGACCCGCTATAACTCATTGAGGTGTACTGGGAAATATACTTGCGGCATTTCCAGTGGCTCTCATTTCGGTTTTGTCAATTGGCTGGGGTCTGAGTAATACAGCTTCATAGTCCTCTAGGTTGGAGGTTGAAATATATATGGTCTTGAGCAAACCAACGCCGCCCTTGGTTGAAGACCACTATGGTCTCCCAGTCTAAGCGTTGGCATCCTGAAAGTATCATTTCCAACATACACAATGAATTTCACACTTACAACTAATCTCAAGACATCAAGCATCAGCCTAGTCACCTTACCCACTGCACAAAAAACTCAGGTTATCAAAAACAGACTACCGCTAACGCTTACCTCCTTTTCCTTTCATATATTTGCCCCTCTCTCATCCTGACCCGGATTATAGGGACCTTCCTGTAGGCTCATTCTTAAGGATTGACGGATCCTTTTATCTACGATATCCACTACAGCGGTCAACTCGGCGACGAAAACGTCCCTGAAAATCCGTCGCTTAGTTTACCGGACAGTCATTACCGCTCGTATTCTAAAGCAAGCTGCACAAGTGTTGGGCGCAGTCCTGCACCGAAGACGCTCACAGTAAAGTGATGCTACGGCGAAGAAACAGAACATCTCGCTGCCTGCCCGTACAGCATAAAATGATCTCTGATTATCATTAAATTAAAAAAGTTGTTCAGCCGTACCACCCTTTTCAGGGGCTAGCTGCTATGCTATTCAAAGTACGCAAGCGGGTTGAGCTATTGTCAGGCTGCTCGGACCGACAAAGGAGCATTCCATACTGAGGTCTGGTTCGAACCATGGATACTGAGGTCAGTAAGCTTGCGCTTATTGAATAAGCTACCAGGAACACTGATTGGCCGAAAGTGTCGACTCAACAGCCAACCATGAGTCAGTATTCTCTGGAAGGTAGTTGACAGTGGTGCTCCTGGAAGGCTTCCAAATTTTGGAGTGTTGTCGCTTTGTGTATGACGCACCGTACGATTGTTTTGACGTGCATTTGGACATGTAAGACGAATTGTGTTACTTGAACTGCTCCTTTGGCGTCAACCTCGGCTTGGAAGCCTCAGACAGTGAACTGAGTTGAGCGTTATCCCTGTTACAATTAATGAACGGGAATCAAAGATGCCAATCAAAATTATTCGAATCCGAGAATATTCCAGCTGCAAAAAAGCAGTCTGAAGAAGCACAACTAAGGCTCATTGAATCACTGTTTCAAAAATGAAATGTCCAGACGTCGACAGCCAGTGCCAGCAAGTATCCCATTTATCTGATGCAGCTGTGGCCTCAATCACTGAGTTCGCATTCCTCCCTTCCTCTGGTCAGGTCTTTGACCCCTGTTTCAAGCCGTACGAAGACATGTTCAACACTAATTTTACTAATTTTGAATGGCGGCTGGAAATTCAGAATATTGCTGCGCAAACTCGGCACACCATCGAACGAACGGTAACCAAACAACTATCTTCCTACCGTGATCTCAGCTTTTATGAAGCGGACAGAAAACTCTTCCAGATATCCGGCGGTCAGACATCACTGTTCAATATCAATAACCGATGCCAGAAACTGGTCAAAAAAAGTTGACGATTTCATGTCGTTTGCCGGTGCTTTTAATTTGGAAGCCCAAGCTCAGCTCAGTGACGGATTACAAGTGCAAATGCATCATTTTTTTCCGGTTTCCAGAGTCCAGCTGCCGCACACAAAAGCAAAGGATGATAAAATGACGTTGCAGAGTCTCACCACCAAATGTCATCGCTACATCAAATTGACGAAACTTCTTTGATCAGTCAGACACTCTCTATTTGTAGCAGCTGTGTCCTAGTAATCAACTCCAAACGTCCGGGAGAAATCTGAGAACAAACCCGGTCGAAGACGGTGTAAACCTCCCACATTTTGCCGGTGTGGTGACTGGTAGTTCGTATGTTATTTCCGGTTCAGGCGTCATAACAATTCCCGGTGCAATCGCCAGGACCACAGAGATTTATGCCAATCTCAGATGGTTTTGCTACCAGCATACCGCGGTGTAGCTCATGTAGTGGTCTGGCCACCCTAAAAGCTGCTTTACTAGGAGTGTGTGGAAGAGAACTGAAAATACGAAAGCCATACAATAATAAAGAGGGCCAAATGCAACAGACTCACATAGAATTGTTCTCCTTAAAATAGTTCGTCGTTGGCCTAGGTCAGCGAATAAAAAAAATCCACTTATGGTTGTCCAGGGGTCTTCTTTTGAACAGCTCTCCGATATAGTAAAATCGGTTGAACGTCTGAAATATTTTGATACCTGAGTTGGTACACGAAACTAGCGAATAACCGCTGCAAGCGCGAGCAAAATAAGAAGAGAAAGTCGAAGCTCGTGACCACGTTTGTATTTTGTGTAAAAGTAAAAGAGCTCGTTTTTTAGTTTCCTGCGTATTCGAACAAAAACGGTAATGCAATTGACGAAATAAGTAATGTCATATTGGATGCAAAGGAAAGGGACAAAACACCACACTACTCCCCACCAGAGTGTTGACCGTGAAAGAGAAAAAAGGCTCGAATAATGATAAAAACGAATCAAAAGACTCTCACTCTCGTTATCAGTTAAGTGTTGGGAGAAACGGACAATTCGTCTGGAACGACTAGTGGAAGGATTTACGTTGACGGTAGGGGTATCCTAAGTAGGTGCTGGTGCTGGCGGGATAGCAGGATTGCTGAATGAGGTCATGGGTGCTTCAACGAAGGCGGGCGTCAGATAATCCATGGAGATTGTATCATACTTTCCGGTTCACTTTAAAACGAAGTATTTGGAGTGACGTTCGATGGCCTCAAAGGGACCATCATAACACGGTTGCAATGGTTTCTTTGTCGCGTCATGCCGGACAAATACAAATGGTATAGAAGAGAGGTAGATTGAAATGTGCTCTTTTCGTGTTGAGCGTCCTGTCGGCGTCGTAGGAAGTTCAGACTCGTGCTGTTTTAGGTGGGTGACAAATGTGACGGGTTAACTGGGCTCTTCGCCAGAAGGGGAAAACAGTTCACAAAGTAAGCGTAAAGTTTTACCATGTACCAGTTCGGCTGATAAGCACTAAAGATAATCCTTAATAGTGGAACGGAAAGCAAGCAAAATGTCGGGTAAAAAGAAGATCATGAAGATGGGTTCATTCGGGCAGTAAATGCAGCCTTGAGGTAGCGATGGAAACTTTAAACCAGACCGTTGGAACAGGGGTATTACGCGGTTGTCGAAATGTGATGAAAACCGAATAGTGTAGAAAATTCACTGAAGAGGTTATCCTGAAATTGTAAACCGCGCCCGGTAGTAACGGAGGAAGGTATGCTGAAGTAACTCACCCATTGCTGCAGAAACAAGGGGGTTACCGTTTGAGCTGATGTATCAAAAATGGGTACAGCTACTGGCCAGCGGGTAAAACGCTCAATCATAGTAAGAATACAAGTGAAACCGTTTGATGGTGAAAGTTGACCAACAATATCAAGATGCACTTTCGTAAATCGAGCATCAGGAACTGCAAATGAACTGAGAGGTGAGTTTGGATGCCCTGCGTTATCTTACTGCGTCGACAGACGATGCGCTGCTTGGCCCAGGCTCTTAGATGTTTATTCATGTGCACTAATAAACCTCGTTGTTGCCCTGATTTCCGGCTGAGAATGTTCATGACAGTGGTTAAAAACGACTCGCCGGAAAGCTTGGGTGACGATTGGGCAAGCGGTGCCGGTAGATATATCACGAAGAATAGTTCCAGAGTGGAAAAGTGATGAAATTGATGAGATTTGAAATAAAGCAAAGGATAGAACGGACGTAAACTCAAGATCAAAATGCTCAAGGTTCGCCAGCTTGGTAAGGTCCAACTGCGTGGAAGTGTGGAAAGTGTTGATGTCTGAGCGGGATAGTGTGTCTGCATCGATACTGTCTGACCCCGGAGCGTGCTAAATTTTGGTAGTGAATTGGGGAGTGTATAGTCTAGATGATGTATCTCGCGTGGTGAAAAGCGATCAGGCTTGGCGTTGAAAGCATAAGGAAGTGGCTTGTGATCGGTTTGAATGGTAAATGATCTACCTTCAACTAAGTGCCGGAGATGGCGAATAGCAAGGTAAGTTGCCAGTGGTTCACGACCGAGGGTAGCGTTAAGCGTTCGGGCATACTGCATCGTTTGTGAGAAAAAGGCTGGCTGTTGAAATGCATTTTTAACAACTTGATTAAGTATACAGCCTACAGCAGAGTTCAAAGCACTAGTTTTTAAAATAAACATTGTGTGTTCGTGGGCATCGTGAGAAGATAATATACCGTCGTGAGCGATACCTTGCTTGATTCCTTCGAAATCAAGCTACCTAAAAAGATTTGAGGTCATCTGGATGTTCAGTTTCTCCATTTTCTGTTTAGTTTCGTCATTGGCAAGGTAATGATGCGAAGGTCTCCAATATCTCATTGTTTAATTTTTATTTGAGCTGGATGATTGCAGACTCCAAACATGCTTTCGCTTTCAGAGAAAACAATTAAAATCGCAAACCTTACTGGAAAGGCTGACGCGGTCATCCACTGCTTCGGTGTGTGCTTTGAAACCGGAAAGCGGAAAGAACCATATTTTGCTATCTAAAAATTTGACGATTGATGCCGGAGGCAGCAAAACTGTTTACATTCCTCGGAAGTTGCATTAGCTTTAAGAATAATGTGAAAGACGAAGGCGATGCACTTATCTACGGTTGCTAATTTGCGGCATTTTTTGGGCGTGTCGAATCCATCCCACTGGGTCTCGAAGTTTGATGTTGGCAACTGTTATTCCCATTCTACTGCATTGGTGTCGGAAAACGGCTCCCAACAAGGAACATAACAGCTTCTTCTGCGGATAACCAAGTGCGCAGCAATTAGACGGAGACCAGTGGTATTTACAGTGCACTTTCGACCGTGATCTGGGCTGTCTTATCGGTGGTGGATATACAACCATCAGTATCAGGCCCCTTTTTGTTGCAAACCAGAAAGCTCATCACTGTCGGTGGTTCCTGGATTGACTGACTACTTGAAAGTTCAATCGGCAAGTGGCTTTACTGGCCCGGATGTTAAATGGCTTATTTTGCCCTATTTTGGTGAGTTTTGTTGGTCTCATTACTTTCGGGCAGTTCGATATTTTTTTCTGGGATCTAGGATTCCTGACAGTCAGGTGTACCCACCTACATTACGGGCTGAATATTTGTGAGGCTTGAAGACTTAGCACATTCAGACAGGAAATCTGAGTCAGGTCTGTAACCACCAACGCCTGAGCACTATGGATGAAATAGGTTGGAACAGCAAATTTTCAAGGAAAGGAAATGAATGGATATCCTCTTAGACACAGTGTAATCAGTGTTCTCTCCCGGCATTGCTACGTATGATGATGAAGATGGACTTAATGGATGAATTTGTCCGTTTGAGTATTGATTTGCTTATTGATCTGCACCTTTGTCCTGGCTCTGTCCTTTTATTTGATCAAATTTTTGTCGACGTGCACTCCAATGATCCTGAATTTTTGCGTTGGGCAGTTTTGTATGTTTATCCTAATTTCCGCTTCATAATGGCCATGTTTTTGTTTGCAATTCGCACTTCTCCTCGACAGCTTGGATGCATTTGCCGATCAAACCTGTATCCATATGATTCGAGTTTTTCTTGCACCCCCTGAGTTTCGCCCCAATTTGTTGTAGGCCTGCGCATTTTTTAGATCTGCATTTCTCTTATCGCTTCTGGCTCGTAGATTTCGATACTCCACGTGTTTTGGTAAAGTGCCATGCTTCCATCCATTAGGTACCTTTCTTTGTATGAGGTTCAAATTGAAAGCGTTCCAGTAGGGATCCTATCTTGGCCAATCTTTGTGAGTGAAGCTTAGTAAACATCGGTCGTCCTAAGTAGTTCCTGTTGCAGTCCTTACACTTGATCTTGCATACATCTGTTTTGGTCATCCGAGATCCAGCAGAATTGATGGTTTACCTTCTAGCTGTTGTCAGGGTAGTGTAGTAACCAATAATCGTGATGCGAAAGACACCGTGATAAACATTTTTTGAAATCCAATGCCAAAATTTTAATCTGATATTAAGAAAATCCAGTTATCTCTAGTGGGTATCGTCTTGAATACAGAAACTCTTCCGATTTTTAGACCAACCAGTAGTGACCATATTGTGGTAAAGATTGAATGTATAGTGATGGTCCACATTTATGATTACTAACATCGGCAAAATTAGGAAGTTGTCTCCCCACAAGATAAAATTCAAACATCAGCAACGACGTTAAATTCCACACGAAAAAACGATATAACTACGAATTGTTTTACCGGGAGTTCACTGAGATACAATCAAGAGTCTTTTTAATATCCTGTCATTGTCATGCCTATCCAGTTAGCAGAGCGCTGGATGTTGGCTTTAACCGGTTGACTGATAAACATACTTCAGTAATATAGACTCACTCCATTTCAGCTAATGATTTGGAATAGGTGGCCAGCTGCATGATCATCTACCCTTTATTTATTGACGAATTCGTTTCTTCATCCAGCCGTGAGTACACGGAACACAAAATAGTCTATTTGTGCAGAACAACTGTAATCGTGGTTCTGTTAGGCCCGAAAAGTTTTTGTTGCATTTCGTATCAAAGCTTAACGCTGCTCAATATTATTATGCTTGAAGCCGACTGAGTGAAATCATATCAACTACGCACACGAAGCTTTTAGCCGAAGAAACTCGACATCGTTTATCCAAACCGCTTAGTCCATGGGTTGTCTATTGCCTAGCGGGTACGCACGTCATCAAAATCTTCAAGACAGTGTAATTCTGCTCCCAAAACGTGTTATGTAGTTACACATCAACTGGATAAAGTATGAATCAGTAATGCTGTGGAGAGTTGTTGTTGGCTATTGAACTCAAAAGTCGCAAATGCAGACAAAATGTTATCAGTTTAATGCAAGTCTTTTGTACTGCTTTGTTTGGGTTGGCCCAAAAAACTATTATGAGCAACTGGGTCAACTGATAAGTGAAGCGTGACTCAGTAGGTCGTGCGCCTTTCGAGCACTCAACAACATCAAATGAGATATGGTTTGCTTTGCTTTGCTTTGACAACAAATATCCATTTCCGTTTATCTTTAAATTAAATAACTGAACTTGATTGTTTAATGGTAGAATGTTTGCCCACCTGAAAATGATAAGCAGAAATTTTATTTTTCGACAACTGTTTGCCTCGAAGTCATGGGAATATTCAGACAGAAATATGATCACAGGTGCAAATTTGGGTGTTGTATTTATTCAGAAGCAGACGATTTGAAAATGATCAAAAAATTTGACAGATTAACTCACGAGGTTTCCGTCTTTTTAATAGTTCCAGAGATAGGGAAACACCTGAACACTCTCGTGGGTAAGTTGAACCTGTTTCTGCCTCCTTATTGTGGTTGTAGATGCATAAAGATATTTCGGAATAACTATAATCTGTCTCGTCAAATACGAGAACCGGCATCACAAAGATCATTATTGCAACAGAATCGCTTGAAGCTAGGAAATAAATGATTGAATTTTGTGGGGCGAGAAATTACATCACCCCGTGAAACCATCAGTGATTCGGAAATCCAACAACATGGGGTTCGAAGTAGACTAGTGCACATTACCAAACTGTTTCTGCAAAACATCGACGTTGAGGTGTTAGAAGATTGAGCTGGTGAAAGTTGCAACAAAGGCCAGCGGACAGCCGACAAGGCCTATCAACTCGGTCAAACGATTGTCGCTGCATTCTGGTTCCATTGCATGTGCACAAATGTTTAACTAAGCGATTTTTCCGGGGTAAATACATCACTCGCGACTGTAAGATGACTGACGCAGAATTATATATTGAAAGTCACAGAATCTCGGCTCATCAGAAAGAAAACCATTTTTTCATAGTGTATAGCCGAGAAAACGTCTCACATCTTTCGTTCAGTCCGGTGCGTCAACTTGTGTGAAAGAGCATACACCAGAGACTTTGAAATCACTTGGTTTGTTATTGCCACCATCTCGTAGAAGCCGGTGACTTTGAGCCCAAGTGCAATCGCGTCACACACAAGATGGTGTTGATTTAAGGCAGGAACATATTGAGATATAGATGCAAACAACGTGTACTGCGGTGTTTCTGCCCGTCAGTATCCTACTCGGTATGAGTAGTGAAGGTAATCACTAATCGTGACCACACGGGAAAATAACTTCCAACAATAAAAATTTAAGAATACATGTGGAAGGCTGATTTTAGTTACGAATGGGAATGGAAAATTGGTCTACGAAAAAGAATCGTGATTATGCAAACAACATTAACAAACTAGTTATTTCATCCTTTGCAGATCGATTAGGTGTGCGGGGTGAGATTCGCGTTTGTCAGGACCCTATGTATGAAAGGCACCCAAGCTCGAAATCCCTGCAGATATAGCAAGTAATCTATTCCGTGTTCAGCAGCTCTTGTGTCAACGTTTTCCTTTGGATTTTATCGGCTTTTGGTAATCATCACTATTGAAGGATCTAAATGATAAATTTTGGAACGAAGCGTTGGACTTGGAAACTTGTTGAAATTTAAATCACAATCAGTGAGTCCTTTGGCAACTCAGAAAAATCGTTAAATAAAGACCGGTTCATGTCAGCTGCATAAACCGTAATAATACTTACCATATTTTGATGTAAGTGGCACTCAAAAATCCTGATAAATATTTCTCTAGGAGAGCTGTAAACTCTCAAGAGCACAGTTAACTGATTATGGATATCGTTCAGCCGCCTTATAATATGCGATAAATCTGAGCGATTGGATAACGTGCGCTTATTCTATTATTCGTGGTTAGGACTGCGCAAGCATGTTTGCGACGGCAGTACAGGTGTTTGTAAGAGATATGCCGCACATTCTACAGTTGGACTTTCCTTCTAGGATATTTTAATCGCAGTATAGTGGCGGGAGAAAATTCAATGGCGGTCGATCTACGGAGACTGAAAATGAACATCCTGGGGTAGTGGTCCAAGTCGTTTATCCTGGTAGACGCGTCGGCGATGTCTGCGCCCTAGCAGGTGTGGCAACCATCATGGCGTAAGGATTAGTTCTCAGGCAAACACCGAATCACAATGGTATTGCTTTGTGTCTGCGATTTGTGGCCTCCCTGATCTGAAGGTCGCATGTATCTTTAAACATCTAATCACCGGGATTCCGCATATGTCGGGTGAAACAACACATAAGCGAATAAAAATTGATCAAATTTGTTTGGGGACTATTTGCAAATCATCGTGCCCGTTGAGGAACGCACTGTGTATGCTGGAAAATCGTCAGCCGAAAGCGAATACCTTTCATCCCAAACACGTTTCAGCGAAAGCTTTGGAAATTAGGCCATGATGTATCAAGACCGATTGCCTTCTGCCAAGGTGAGCAATTCAAAACTATCGCATCTTCATGGGTGCGATTAAATTTGTTCTCCATGTGAACAGGTGGAAAATTTATGCAACACGGTACGTAACCGATCCAGATGTTCAGCTTACTGTAGTTTCGTAGCCGAAATCCGTAAAGATAATTTGTCCCTCGTTTTTTGCACATTCGTATTCCCTCCACGTTTTCAAGTTTTCTTCGGGGTTGAGATAGCATGAGGTAGAGGAAGAATTTATGCGCATATGTACTAACTGGAAGGTCGCTGGCTGAAAACCCAATGCAAGCATCTTGTCTCCTCCTATCTAGGTTAAGATAGCCTGGAGACATGTCATCCGTGGTGCTTCATTTGAGTCTCAGGCTGCTAGGCACGAAAGAGGTGTACCAGTATTCTGTATTGCGGTTAGGTGCAGAGTTTCTGTCACGTTTAACTTCTGTATATAATGAGAATGATGATGGTGGTGATGATGATGATCATGGTAGACATAGTTTCCATGACTCCGGAAATTGATCAAGAAAAAGCTTCGGTTTCCTCAAAAGTTAAACTTTACACTTCTGTTAGTGTACCAACCGTCTTTCAAGTTGCTCCTAAAACCCCGAACTTGTTGTTTGAATTCGTGTGAATGTAAATGATTCGGATCCTGGTTGGTTCATTAGTTGCAGCCGGTGTGTGTTTGCTGTACTTTGATTACTTATCTAAATTCCCCACTAAATTGAATGAAGCTGACTAACTGGATAAAATCGTCTTGCGTTGAACCAAAGCGAATACCACTAAACGCGGAAATGACTGCTTCACCAGTTTTGAATACGATCCAAACTGTTGTTCGTTAATCGTGTTGCCTTGTATTTCCTTGCAGTTTCCGCTCCCATAAAATATATGGAAAAAAGCAAATCGATTCATTTGAATTTGTGGTTAATGTGTCAGAACAGGTTTAAGCTGGCCTGATTAGAATACAAGTAATTGATAAATTTTAAGTGAACACAACATCACTTCAATCGAAATCAAATGACCAATTAACAGCCAAGTTCATTGTGACTGAGCTGCGAAATTTTAACCGGAATTTGGAAATGAGGGAGCAATACTATATAGTAATAACTTCAAATAGGGGTTTACAGGGTAGTTTAGATTAGTCAAAATTTTGTTTTTTCTCTCTGAAGGGATCAGGGTTTGTTAAGTACCAAACTTGTCAAATATTGGACTGTGTGGGAATATATCGTAACTGTGCGGATGCCGTGTTTGGATTTCTTTTTGAATGGGTTAACAAGCTGAATGAATTCATGAGGTCTCAGTGAAGATTTCAACCCGTGAATGAGGCCAATGCTGAAAAGACGCGAAACACCGAGCAGCTATTTCATCCTTGTCAACTTTACTCTACTTTCGGAATTCCGGGGAGGTTTGAATCCACAGTGTCCGGGTTGTTAGTTCGAACACCTAGCCCTTTGACCAAAATTTACCAATCCGCAGGGTTATTACATCGCACCTAGACAAAACGTTGGCATCGATCAGCCCTCCAGACGGGATCCGTATCGTGCTGGATGCTCTACTATTTGTGTAAATTTTGATGTTCCCCAGTAGATTGCCGATAATGTAAATTTGTTCAGTTGAATTTGTTCATAGTCAATTAATTGCACGACGATAGTTTCCGGTAATATCTTCGCATTTCCTCACACTTTCAGCAGTGGGCACTCCGCAGGATACGTGAGCTTTTTACAAGCGAAACCACGTGAACTACTACCTTGATTTCCAGTTGATTTACCAAACGCCGGCCTGTAGGTGCATCCAGTGTTTCTTTCGACAACGAACAATCTACATCTATTGTGTTCAGTAGTCAGCAGATCGATTCACGAATCGGATCGCTTTAGGAGCCAAGCACATGATGCAGATAAACCTTCCACAATGAAACAAATGGATATAGAACCGGAGCGTACGTCTTGACATGGAAGATAAGCTCTGGATGCGAAAGCATCTCTCGTGCGTGGGAATTAGTAAGACTATTTTCAAAAGTCTTGGACCAAATACGTGCACAGGGATAGGCCAGAATGTAAATCATGAATCGAATTTGCTTTCAAAGTTGACATCATTAGGCCCCGCTTGCCCCGCCGGAGATGACCATCCGCAAAACCATAATGTACTTTTGAAGGGTCCGCATCCATAATAGATCAGAGCTGAGGTACACCCTGGAATAGCTACTTTTTGGCGTTTATAGTGTAACTCGGTAGATCTTGCTCATCCATTTTTTAAACCCAACAATATGAGAGACCTAATGCACGTCGTTTTTCTATTTCAGCCTATTGCGCGCATAATGTGTATGTGTTCTCGTTAAAACGTTTGTATTTTCTCCGGAGCCATGTAGGTAAATATAGTTTGCAGTGAAATGAAATGCCTTTTAAAATATGTATGACCGTTCTATTGCCACCCTGACTTGAATAGACAAAACCATTTTTTATAAATGAATTTAATCGCTTACAATAAAACCTTTGCAGACTGTTGATGAGTAGGATCGTGCTGAAGGTGATTGACGTCCCGCAAAAATACTGCCGATTTTTTCTAATGCGTTATGCTTTAGATAACTGGCTTGACTTTCTTAGGATACGGTTCGTCTCATTTTGTGATAGTGCGCACATCATCTTAATATGGTACGGTCCTTAATATGACTCCACGGATGCACGTCATGGATTGGTCAAGTGAACATTATAGAGAAATGAGCTACGCCTTTCCGGCATAACGGAGCAAAGAGTCATGTTTGACGTTGAAACAATCAAAATAGACTGAAGTATATGGCTCTGTCATCGCGCTATGTTGGTTATGCATTACCACAGTTTGAATACTACACTAGTCCATGAAATTTGCGGGAATTTAATCGCAGCAACCAATCATTTTGCATCTGGGTTCTGCCATCTCAGATGCTCCGGCATGTGCTCAAAATCTCTGCACGTCATCCAAATATGTATGTTGGACGACAATTCGATCAGCAAATGTCAATCAGACAATGCTAATGTAACGATCAATACTTCTAACTCTAGAGGAACCTTAGCGGTGACAGCCTGTATCAGCCCCCACCTACCATGTATCCTTCAGACCCATTGCGGATGAACCATGATGTTCGCGAAATGTCCGGCATAACAAACACATCGCTCAAGCGTAAAAATTTGCGCCTCTTGTGAAGTGAAAATTTGGATGCGTCCAACGTGCGCTGGTGGAATATTGATAAAGTGCTCGCCTCACATGCTTGACGCCCAAGTTCAAACCCCGGGCCGGACATTGGATATGCACTGCTAATGAGCCCCGATAAGAGTAAAACTCGTGCTCAATGATTCGATTCTTTGATGTGGACTGGTTAGAAAGATTACGCTAGGACAGTAGAACGATTGTTTGAAGGAGAGGGATGTGAATGTGAACGATACACATCCCGCATCCCCCACAACCAAAATCTGGACAAGTATGTGGTGAAAATCTAGCTTTTCTGGTGAATCAGTGACCAAATGGGCCTCAACGAGCTGCACTCGTTTCCTTTCATGCTGATGCTTCAGGTTTTATAACTGCTCTTGTAAGGTTAATCTCGAAGCATGCCGGGAAGTTTGAAGCTACCAGGTAACCAAGCAAAACCCATCGTTGCATGAATGTAAGCTAGTCTTATTATGGAAATGGCATGTGCAAAGTCTTTCAAGTGAAATTTTATATTCTGAATGGCTTCTGCTTTCGGTGTCATGGATTAACTTTTGTGTGTCCGCCTGAAAAGCCGTAAAAACATGCAGCGCCATACATTCAGAACCACGACATTCAGTGTTTTTTTCTGAGGTACTCAGTAGTCTTTCAGACAAAGCTTACATCATCAATATAAGACTCCCTTGAACGCCTACGAAACACTAACTATATTACTTTGGTGTGGTTCCATTCAACATAAGTGGCGACAAACGATTAACGTTGCTTGGCAAAGCTGCTCACATCTACAAACCGTAGATATATTAACAGGCGCGTAAATTCATTGAACCGGTAAACGAGGGTGATCAGGTCGGCAAATTTCAATGCAGTGCAGTATCTCCAAGTGGGATAGGTCGAACACTCAGCATATCAATATGAAAATAGCACTTAATTGCGCTACCTCAAGCCAAGCCTCCCTGATTAATCAGATGTTCACAGGCTTGACTGTTAAACTAAACAGTAGTGTAGTAGATGATTTTGTCGGTCAAGTCTTAGTTTTCATACCACTCTGTGACTTCTATATACGAGGAAAAAATTATTTTCCCCGCAGTTATCCTTTTCTGTCCTCTTATATGGAAATTTTTTATCCGTACTTATGTCCGTTGAAAAGTGCCACTGTATGGTGTGACTTCACTCAGTATGATTGCCCTCAACGCATATGCAAACAACAAGCGCATGTGCATGTTTTGTTGCAAACATTATGAACCAATTTACAAGTGACAAGTTCCGTTTTTATCCAAACAAAGCCACATTATGTTCCGGTAGCTGAGTGGGCCAATAACGGGCGAAGTACGTACGTGTAAGCAACAGATTGCTTACACGAACAACTCATATAAACTCCAGCACACATTACTGTTGCACTGATGTCAGTGAAAATAATGATGACTACCATTTTCATTGGTGGGGTAAGCGGTATCGTAGACACATAACTAATTGAGTCAGGCAATCGAAATGAAATTAGTTCCATTCCAAAGGGACTGCCTCTTAATCATCCGTGTTTCTACTGGCCAACTGAGTAGTTCAGTGCGATTTTCGAAGAATGTTACCCCGTTAACACAACCGCGCGGATATTTACGGAGCAAAAATAAACATGTTTTTTTCACGTTTTGAATGCAATTAACTGCTCGTTTTGGGCCACTTCTCTAACGTTAGCTGATAGGTGGCTGACAATATCCTGCCTATTTTCGGTAATGTCAATGTATTTTGCGAATCAATCGCCTTGATATAACCTGACGAGGAAGAGTTTCAACAAGATATACGTCTGTCACGACCGGAATACTCCTCGCAATTTGAGTACCTATTGGTCCCAGGTAGCCTCTTTCAGCACAAGTCCTGTGGACTCGCATCATCGTTCTCCCGCTTTCTCAAGGAAATGTCAAGAGAAAACTGCAAACAGTTCAAGAAATGTAGCGAAGAAGTGACAATATCATCTGCGTAGATTTGGCTTCTGATACACGTAGTGATGCACAAAAAGACAGGTTCACAATGGCAAATCAATTTTAAAACGCGAAGTTCGTATCATTGCTGAAGCTTAAGCCATTATACGGTTACTGCTAAGCGGTCGGGTAAAACATTGCGTCATTAACACAGTTGTGTTCGTTATGTCACTTAGACATTACTATCATTGTTCCTAGTAATGAAGCCGCTCATTCTGATATGTAATATGTTAAAAAAATATATGTTATATGAAAGCTGATGAATTTAATGATCACATTTTCAGTAATTGTATCATGCAATGCCCAATGCAGCATCCTTTCACACATCGAGCATTTGTGTTAGCAAGCTTGCTTATAGAAAGTTATTGCCTCGAGAGTTCGAGCTGGCTTTGTTTCCAATCTAGCGTTCAGAGGACCGCAAAACGTTTAGTCCATCAGTGAACGTCGGAATAATTGGAACTGCGAGATAAGAGATGCTGTATTGTGAAATGTTTTATTAAATTTAACCTGGACCACTTTCAGCTGAACACAGATCTGAGAGCGTCAGTCCACTAAAAGCAAAACAAAGTTCAACAATATTCCCATCCAGTTTTGTTGAAGGCGTCCTAGCTTCATGCAAAGATTCCAAGGGACAACTTGGTGTGTTAGAATAAACCGTGGTTTATTTAATGTATGCAACGGGAAATGAACAGCTTCATGAGCAGCACAATCGCTAGGGAATTGCCTCCTCAACTAACCGGAATAGTTCTATGGCCGGCTGGCTTTGGCGAGTCCCATTCGAGCACCTCCTAAATCAAAAACTGTAAACAACTTGAACATCAGCTTGTGTCCGAATGCCCACCCGGGCACGAGAGCGGATGTGCGCATCCCGGATTTGCAAATGTGACCTCTTCTGTCTCGTCCCTAAAAATGCAGTGTCAGTACAGAAATAAATTTAACGATATAATAATCAATAGCGACAAAATGCTCGAAAGAAGGAGTGATTTCAACCGCTGCTCATTTGACTTACGTTTTTTTCATAAGTCTTGCTCAGTATGATTTATATAACTGATACTCCATTTTTTAGCCGGCGCTATAATTATTGCTTTAAACCAACGCTAGTCTCATGCGATATTGTGGGATTTCAACTAGTTTTGTGCTCTGTTTTCAGAGTACATCTGTATACCTAAGGCATCGGTAATCCGTTTAGTGCAACAGTCAACAATATGCTCAGCACATGCTGCCAGTTGGAGGCCATCTGGTCCACCGTGACCAGATAATTACCAGAAATACAGCACACAACTTAAGACACATTGCGAGGCAACCAGTCGGACCACAAGTAAAGTGATTTCTAAGAGGCCAAATCGTTAGATGCATGAGATCCACTTTGAAACCTAGATGAACATAGTAATAACGGGTGAAAACTGGAGTGCCATCGTGCACCGACGGTTTCATCTAGAATGGTGAAGAATCGCTAGCCGTCACCTGCTTGTAAACCAACAAAGTTGGAGTTGGTTATATAGCATAACAATGCAAATTGGACAAAATGTAGATTCTACAGTCCCTAAAATATGAAGCTTCACTTTACTTGATCAGTCCGATCGCGGCTTGAGGCTTATGATATTGTCGCCTATATCAGAGTTCCAGAGTTCCAGTTCCACAGAGGCATCTGAATTAATAGAAACCCTACGGTTTGTCCCCATATCTGACATTTTGCGGTCAAGTGCAAAATCATTACCTTCAAGGGCAATAGCGACCAGAAGACCTGACAGCTATATCATCAGAAAAAACAATTAATAAAGTGATTTCGTCCGAGATTAAACTTATATTCAACCTGCACCGTGATGCGGTTACCAGAGGGGTTCGCAGCTAAATATGATGTAGGTACACAATGAACAAAAGGGTTGCTCCTAATACTTCTGAGTCGACCACTCAGAAGGCACGTTTACAAGGTGTCCTCACAGAGAGGTACAAGACGGGAGACCGCACACTGATACGGTGAGCAGCGGGGCATTTGGCAGCGGGTCGAAAATGTTCTTGATTTCTTGTCAAGACATGTATCATTAGTTCGTTTCGAAAACCCTATTAACTGCACGACCGCACCAGCAGACACTTTGTACACACATCCAATGTAACCTGCGGATGAGCTGCGTTCCTGTTTGCTTGAATGTAAAACGATTGTGTCTAACATGCAGACCAAATATCCAGTCATTTGAATTATGTGTAAAGCGGTTATGAAAAAATGTGTTGATGTCTATGCAACAAAATAATAATTGCTTTTATGCTTGACATCTCAGGTATATCCTGAGTCACCTAAGAAAACTGTCATGGACGTAAACAACCGCTTGTTGAACTGCTTGTGGACTTCTTCAATCTTTGGCGCCACTGGAATCAGGAGCACTGTGACACGCTTGGTTAATGCATGGCTATCAGCGAATTTTACACTCATCATCAGCTTCAGCATTGGAATACACTTGCTTGTGAGGACGTTAGAAAGAAGACAAATATATCCTCATTTCCAAGCAACACTAAGAAAATATTCTTCACTTGGCTTAGCCCTATTCGAAATATAATTAGCAGCTGTCCGCGGAAAGGTGTTTCGTCATTCATTAGAAGATGTGGCCATCTCGAAACCTGACGCTTATCAGTGAATGTGGCGCACAAGTGGCGAACGCCGTCGTGGCCTTCAGCAGCCTTCCATGGGTGCACTCACTTATGCGCTGGTACCAAGGGAGAAACCTTTTGTTATGCTGTTTTCTCTCACCAGGATATGACAGGGTGATGGGTGAAGGGATTATGCATTAGACAAACATATGGAATTGCGAAACGCTTTTGTTTAGATGCGAGCAATGCAAAATTCCAGTGCAATTTTATAGGAAACAAACGAGATGGATTGGGCTGCGTGGGACCGGCGTCCAAGACCATTATCGCAAGACAATGCCGTATCAATATGCTGAATAATGGAATGTGACTGCCTTGAACGGATTTGTAATCTCCCTTGTACTATTTCGAGTAGGCTTTTTCTCTATGTAACACAAGCAACATGCGCTCGCTAAACGAACTAATAACGCAATAAAACGAATAGGCCAACAGTCCGCGAATGACATGCGCAATTTTGAGTGCCACAATCATTTTACGCAGGCATCGTTAATCCTTGTTGCACATTTGATAAAAGGATAAACATAAACACCTAATTAATGGCACTGCATTAAATTTAGGTGGGCAAAAGTGCCGCTTTTGGTAAACAAGTGGGAATAGAAAAACTGTTGATCGGCTCCAATATGTGCTTCCTCGAAAACGCATTAAGCAAATTAAGCTTGTGGTATATTTGAACATGAACTCATGACTTTTGACGTTTTCTGGAAAGATTTATTCGGAAGTGACTTGGTTCTTCACACACTGCAGGCGGCAGTTATATTCTTCGGTTTTCAGAAATGCTAGGGGTGGCGCAACTTAAATTGCAGTTCCGATCAATTCACGTTCGTCCATTAAATGCTGGTCGACATATTCTATACCAGTGTTTTTTCCACACAAGCAAGGTATTGGAAACGAAATGGTCGTAACAATTTTGCTAACATTGAAACCCGCACGTAGAAGTGACCAAATATTCAATTGTCAGCATTGTTACAAAAATAACGAAACATATAATAATTCAGTATATTGACCCTTAAAGTGAGAGCGCATTTGCCTCCAGAGCAACATTATTTCAAAAATTACATAGCTCATACTGTAGCTGAATGTTGTAGAAAGCCCGCTACCTGTTTCTTCCTACGGGGCTCTATATGGAATCATTATGTCTGCACCTTCAGCAGACCAGTTTTTACCTAAACAGCATTTCATAGTGGAATAGCAAAGCGCAATCATTTTTAAGTTCAACGGAAGTGTTTTTGGCAGACAAATGAATGTCTTGATATCTCGCATACGATGTCGAATGAAACATATGTCACATTCTATTGAAAAATATATTCAACAAATTATTTCAGCTGAGATCTATTCAGGTCGCCTGGAAACTCCAACTTGTTCTGTAAATGAGCTTAGTTCGACAGCAGACATCTTCCTGTCGGCGTTCAGATTATTACTGACCTAGTGATAGAAATTGGCGTGGAATGCTGTGCCGTTGTTCAGTGCACCGAACACCTGCTGACTGGGCTTGATTTATTTTATTGAATGCGCGTACTGGGAAAAAATCACGTTTTCCGAACTCCTGGCAAACCGATTTAGCTCAGTAGAAGCGGTGGGCGTAATAACTAATTATAAGTGATCATAATCCTTGGATGAAAATATACTTACCTTTTCCCAGAGCTCGCTCATTGTCCAGTGAGCGTGAAACATGCCAAATTCAACAGATAACATGGGATAGGTATTGGCATTTTTGCAGTCTAGTAAATATGCACCCCCACTCATTTGGCTAATGTCCACTCCTAGCAACCGATGAGCATTCTCGATTTGCTGTTGAGGCCCATAGAAGTAAGGGACTCCGGTGTTGAACAGAATGTTGCAGTCCTGCCAACAGATTACGTCCTGCCCCAGCGAAATTCTACAACAAATATGCCATGAATGCGATGGAATTATATCACATAAGCTGGCTATCGAAAATATACGGGAAAATCCAAACGGAAATACAATCAAGGGAGTTTAATCAGCTCTATTTCGAGGCAGTATCCTATATTTCCTTGTTAAGGTTGAAAATACCATTGCATTTATATAAACCTTACTACATGTTTAGATCATCTTGTCAAACATTTAGCTGCAAGGTTAAATTGCGTATCCAAACAGAGCATGCATTTTAGACAGCTTCGATGCAATGCTGATAATTTGTCGTTTAGTTTTTAGATCACAAATATCAGATGAAATCTGTCAACAAGATTGATGGAAACTTGCACAAGCAATAGGCTCAACATGATTTGACTGTTCCAGAAAGCAACCACAAACTCAGATAGTTTTGGAGTGTCCATTAGTCACCCAATATAACTTCTTGTCAGGGTACGCTGGTTCAAGCTGCTGCATTGGCGGCAAAGGTTACTTTACAGAGCGCGCGAGATAGGGGCAAGTTTCAAATGATATGCGTAATCGGTTCGTTCGCGTTACCAAGAGGCCATTCATTGGAGACGATATTGGTGAAGCACGATTGCGTAATTTCTGCCGGTGGCAGTAACATTGGGGGCATTAAGACCCAATGTATGCATTCTGGGAGATACCAGCTGTCTATATGGCGTAACGGGTTAGCATTTTAATGCTTGATTGAAATTCCAGAAACGTTTCACCACTCTGTCGTTTTTACTCGGCACAAAGCTAGGCAGATATAGCAGTTCGGTGTTACCTGTGAAGTGTAATTAACTTAACCACTGTGTGAGAGTTCGTGTTCGTGTTACTACTTGTCAATTATCAACATGGGCAATATAATGTTTCCAAAGCACCCAATCAATGTCTCGAAGACAGTGACTTATTTCCCATGTCATCTGCCTCCAAAGTCACACTTATGGTCCACAAAATCGTACGGATCACACAAATATAATGTATCTTCTGCTGTCAACAGCCCAGCTGATGCCACGCCGGCGCTGGATTCGAAGTCACAGAGCCATAAGATGACTCTCACTCGATTATTAGGCCATTCGGTGCAGGAAGAGTAATATGTCCGTACAACGCGGGCACACATATCTGAAAAGCTGCGCTGGGTGAATACCTATGACTGTTCCATTCGAATGCTCGTAGGGTTTCGTCGTTCAGTTTTTGCACCACAAAAATAAACCGAAAACTCTGTAGCGGATACAGGGTGATTTCTACTAGAAAATGGTTCAAGGCTGTTCAACTCTCCTCTAAATTAATGAGAAATGGTAGTTTTAATCGATAGTTTATCTCAAAAATTGTGAAATTGTGCATTCAGTCAGTTAGCTTGTTAGCCATAAACCATGCACCATGGCTGCGTCGGTCAAAGCGGCTACTTATTCAGTCGCACGGATGTATAGTCGTGTGAAAGATATAGCTAAATATTTGAGGCGAGAGAGTAATCAGTTATTTCATGAACCTGAGGCATTGAAGACATGGTTTGAATTACAGATGACAGATGATGCTCGATTAGGGCGTCTGCCATTGATGTCACACAAAGGCGCACTGAGTCTCTGGGTCCGCATCCAATGAGGTGACAATTGTAAACTCGACTGCGTTTTCTGGTTATTTTCTCCACCACCCGTTGCAAATCCATAGATTTTTCACCCAACTGTCGTTTCTACACAGCACATTCTTGGGAAGAATGAGCTCTTTAAGATAAACTTTCCTCTGGCTTGTGGAGTAATTTACGAAGCGTGTGCCACCCCTGCATTTTTAACCATCTGGTGTACCTCAGCATTGTTTATTTGATGTTCTCACCAGACTTGACGATGCTTCAGAGACACCAATTGTCAGACACTTACCATTAAGGTCATAGTTCTGATCCATAGAGCAAAGCGCATCGCAGTGCTGCAGTGCAAATTCCGCACTTGACATTAAAACTGGAAGCTTATTTTTCGGAGGCTGGCAAAAGCTGTGCCTGCCCTCCCGATTTGAGGAGTAATCTCACCACCCGTCGGTTTACGGAAACTCATATAACCGCCAAAATAGACATGCTAAACTCCGCGTTTTTGGTTCTTCTTGACCAAAGCTATTGATTTCACTGTTAAGGGGAGTCAAAAGCATATTTTCAGCGTGGATGCTGTCCTAGATATATTCGGCTCTTTTCTACAAAACTGAAAACCGTCAGTTCCAGGGTCTATCGAAGTACGTCCGCTTCGTGAACAACCGTAAAATACCCAGTTCACTTTGTGGATATTTTTTATTGCTGGCACTTTGGGAGGGTGGCCTTGACAAAATCACTAGTCATCCGTCACTGGTACTTCCCTTGGTCTGAAGGTGTCACCACACCTCCATAACCCACTGAGTTATGCTGAGCGTAAGTAGGAGACTCAAATGATCTCTTAGACCAGATTGGTCAACGGGTATTGTTCTGGTTAGTACAGTCTTCTTACCTTAGTGCCGAACAATTACCTTGATAACCTTTCGTTTGGCAACTTCGTTTGTTTAAAAGTGGATACCCTGGTAGTAGCCCAGCGAACACCAATAATTAATCGCATTAAACATCGTGGTATGTACAACGTGGAAGCATCAACTTCATTGTTTTGCTACGCTGTCTATGAAGCTGGTGATTTTCTAAAGTATTACCAGAGAGACTTGGTGTCAGGTAGCAGTTTATTTACTGGATAATTTGTCTTTGATTTGAAACAAGATGCTTCACATAAGTAAGTGCCATAAATGTTTTCTACAGTAACAGGAATGTGATTTGCATCCAATTACTAACTCAAAAATGCATTTCCAGCTTTCAGCAGAGACCTGCCCAGTTGTGGTTTTCAGAAGCGAGGTAAGCCGCGATGTATTGCTCCACTACTTTGTTGAGCTAAGCAATTTTGAAGTGAAATTATGATCAGTTATGGCCTCGAGAATTGTGTTCAGCATCTTAACTTATTTGATTCTTGACACTTCTTCACAAATATTAATCATTGTGGAAGTAACTTAACTGGTTCTTTTGTGATTTGTGGGGCTCTGCTTCTCTTCGATTTATTAGTTTGCCTCGTTATCCTCCACTTTCAATAGATTTTCCTCCATATTTTGGCTCATTACTTGTTACGGCCGAAAAGTGTGAGGTTAGTCAAGGATTGAAAATAAACCCTGGATTTCTATCAAACACGAGTATTCTCATAAATTGCAAGATTTTTTCAGTTTTCTTTTCAGGACAGGTTGTAGACTGTCTCTGGTGCTTCAGGTATATGCGTATAAATTTCAGGCAACAAGTAATGATATTGATTCGCGGAAAATTTTGATTCAGAAATGTGGTTGGGCCCGACAAGTACTAGGCTATAAATGCTACTGATGATTACCTCGAACTGATGGTAATTCAGGTGTGTTTGTCTGTGTGGCAGGTGATCAGTTCGTCCAGCTTGTCAATCAGCTTGTAGTCATTTCGTTAATAAACAAAGAGACGCAGAAGCAGCTGAGTGGGCAATTTACGATTATCTGCGTCCGCTTGTGCATGTTTAAAGCGGTATCGGGTTCAAGTGTTGACCGTGTTTAAAGCATACATAAATTCAATAATTTGAAGAGGAGGTACACAACCAACCTCGCGAAGAGGACCTGCCCCCATTTTGGCGTCCAAAAGCTTAAAAGCTTATTCCAAGATCACAGAAGCACGCATTGTTCACCTAATTAAACAACATTTTTTGTTTCAATAAATCCGCATAATTGGATTTTGCAATTTCGAAACATTAGATTTAGGTCTAAAAGCACCCAGAATTCTCCAGAATTAGGCCTATAATTTGTGATGCACTAAATATCAATCTAAATGGCAGACAAACGGAAGTGGAAATTTTGCAAACGAGGAATGTTTCCAGGGTCTGAACAACCAGCATCCCAATCCGTGTTGATGCTACGAACGACTTTTCTCTATGCCTCAATGCAAGCGATTGGTGCGAAGTCATTTGTTCGACAGTTAAAATGGTGAAATGCGATAGGCAGTTATCGCAACCTGAACTCGTATTTCAAATTTTCAAACCCTCTACCCCCAGGATTTTCATTATTTTTTCATCGCGATGTTGTTTTTTCCTTTTTGTTGAACCGTCCAAACATATGTGAAAAAGCCCGTACAAAAAAAGCAAGGCGATCAAACTTGCCTCAATGATTCACTTATGACATACACCGGTTTTCGATTTATTCCAGGGATCATTTGTTGCAGTGCGCATGCGATGAAGTTAAGGCCATGCAACTCAATAAATTCGTCATCTATGCAAACATTTATTTACTGTTTACGGTTTTACTGTTAGAAAAAAAGACCATCGAAAATTCGTTGACTACTTAACCCGGCAAATTTGGCTGTGGGTAGCTATCACAGCTCTTGTGAATCAATTCGTCACAAGTGGCTGATTTCATTATTTTAAATCCATTTAGGCAGCCGCACGAATTACACTGGTGCGTTAAATTTGGGCAGGACAAACCAGCTTGCCTTCCAATAGAGTGGAAGACGCAAATGTAATTCTGGATGTAAGGGGCACGGTTTAAACAACTACCCGTCCCCCTAAACCTCCTTATTGGTGTGCCCACTAGAGTCGACGGCGATAAGGCACAAAGCACAGTTATCGGCATTGAACTCACTTGGTAGCTTGGATTATCCATGAAGCACCGGTCGACATCAGAGGAAAGTACACTGGCGGCCATTCGTACCGGTATTCGTGAATTCCACCGAAGGAGAAAACACCAGTAGTGTACACTCCATCTTCATCCCTGCGGGAAATCAATAGTATTTATCATTTTTCAGCCATAAATCACGTTGCCTTTTTGGCACGCAATAAACTGAAAACCAAAATAATAGGCTCCTTTATTTGGGGATGAGATTATTTTAAGTTTAAAGCATGGCACTCACTGACAAGGCGAAACTCTCCCTAACAAGAATGCACCGTTTGCAATAAATGCAAAGTTTTTATGAGTCCTCGGAACATTTCCAAGCCCAACAAGAATGTACTTCTGCGAAAGAATAGTTTGTTTGAGCGCAACTTCCTGCATCCCCTAGAGAGTGCACTTGTTGTCTTGTCTGGCAAATCTGCCAGGTTCAACTGGGAATTTGGGCCAAAGTGGACACCCCATAATTGTTCATAACATTTCGCCAAATCCGTGTGTGTATTCATGTTGTATAAGCCTCGTGTCAGTAGTGTTTTGTGCACCACAAATTAGGACACGAGAAAACTTTGTCGGGGACAAAGTGATAAGGTTCCGGCTATTCGTTCTAGATTGTGATCACACAGTTCTCTCAATAAAGGAGGTGATATGGCTGGGCTTTGATTAGGTATTCGTTGGGCTTGAACTAGCGTGATCGTAGAACAGTTGTATGGAAGCCATAACAATTTTTTCATGAGTTCCTACGTCCTGGAACGAAACCTACCACCCATCAAAACGTGTCGTAATTTCTCGGGGAACGGTCATTTCTTTTATTTGGGTGAAATTTCCCTACCATTTGTTTTTGTGTGTACTTGTACATCTGTTACACTGAGCGGTGCAAAGAAACATTCCGATAGGGTCATTCTATGTATGCCTGAGAAAATGATTAGCCTGGAAGGTGTTTGACTACGAAGTGAATCTGTTGGTCGCTCGACGAAATTTGTCTTGCAATTGAAGCTAATCCATGCTGAAAATCGGCAAAGCACGGTGCAGCTGCTTCATCCTGCTTGGGATTCAGCAGCGGTGTGAATCTCACCAACCTCCAAATGGATTTGAACGTGCAGCCTTCCAGGTAGTAGGTGAAGGCAAATTGGTTTGGCCATGAATAACACGCACTTGAACAAGATCAAGCTCAACGCAATCTTCGTTTGCACAAACCGCATCATTTGGTAAGATTTTGACTGGCTGTTCGGTTGACGAATTCTCAGATGGATGGTTTGCTCGTCATGTAAAATATTCAGACCTCTCTGCTGCCTATGTTTCGTTGGAGGTGCAAGGATCTTTAGGAATTGCTTTATTAGAAGAGCCAATCTGCACAAACATATTTTGGCTTCACAAATCTGATGAAATCTCCATTGAAGCTAGAGTATATCTGCCGTGATTTTTCACCAAAAACGAAGGTAACGACTTTTGCAAAATGTTTTCTCGGTGCTTGTCATGGATTCATGTCATACTCTTGTGCGCTTTCCAACATAATGCTGCACCAGTCCCCTTATTCTATCTTACACGGACATCGAATAGTAACCTCTGAACGAATGCATGCAAAGCGGATTCGGTTTTGTCTAAAGTCAAACCTAGTTGGTAAAGACAGATTCAAGACAGAATGTCTTCCGGTTGCTAAGTTAGCGTGCTTCGTGACTGTGCACCTAACCAACACGAGGGGAACCGGTTTTTCTCTACTTTGATACCAGATATTCACACTCACAGCACAGAATAATATGGCAAACTTCTCTCTGGGCTCAACGGACAAATGCCCAAACTATTGGAAGGTAGTTCGAGGGTTCAAAACAACCTAGTGAAGTCTCGTCAGATACGCGCTGCTCGTGCTTTCCAAAATGGACATAGCAGCTTTATTGCATAGATGGTAATTTATAAAGGGAAAACATCTGAATTAAAAATTACCACATATATTCAGGCTACCAAAAATGCTACAAGATTTCCACCGCGATGAACGGAATAAAAGGTGTTAACCGCACGATTTATAATATAGGCTTTTCCCTAAAACCAACTGCTGTTTGAAGCAACTCCTAAATTGTTATCCAATATACGTTTGTAGACTATAATTTTTATTCACGAGCTGAAGGCAAGCTGCGTTGAAACCCGGGCCATACATTGGGGTATTTTTCAAACACCAAAATAAGCAAGCGGTGGGGCTCTCTCTTTCTGAAAATATCCCCTTATGCAATGCGGTTATTATTATTGCCACCAAGAGCAATTAAAATCAAAATAAACCACGTTTTTGGTGAAATCCATTGGTGATAAAGTCAGTAGTCCTTCGACTGTTCTACATAATGCAATAGATTTTTGGAAAAGCTGATCTATTAAATACTTTTACACTTCTGTACCAGGGGGCTGTCGGATCAGAGGAACTTTCATTAGAATGGTGTACGAGCTTCCACCAAATAACATATAATTATGACTTAACCAGCACACGCAATAAATATTTTTTCTAGGAATTGAGTAAATAGGTCGCACCAAATGATATGCCTTAACATTCGGACTCATAGTGTCCATATATGACTTGGAAGTATCCAAAAAGGTAGGAACTCACGGGCGAAACCAGAGTGTGAATGAAGCTTCATTAGGAAAAAATCTCAGAAGGGACTGAGCAAAATTCTCTTGAGTAACGATAGAAAAAGGCGCAAGTCCCAGTTTTCCAGAACATCCGTCGAGAAACGCTGGACGCCATCTCAAAGATTCGATCATTTGGAAATGAAAATTCATGAAGTCATACTCTCCAATCTGCATTTGATTGGTTTCAATTAAGCAATTTACATACCCGGAGCACATCAGCATTTTTTCGTCCGTTTAGTTGCTCACTGGCCAGATAAGTGCAAGACTGTCCTCCCATATCTTTGGATAATGAGGCTTCAGCATCATAGTACACGAAATTCATCCCTCTGGAGCTCGGTATTGCGATAATTAGCGAAGTACCGAATGAAGTGTCGACTTCAAATCTTAGCTGTTGCTGTGGTCTGCCGATCTCTAAGTCCATGTATAAATATCCCTGAACAAATATACTGATGAAAATTTTCGCGTACATCAGGATGCACTCTAAGCATGTGCGAGTGCGCATCTCTTCTCTGGCGTTCGAGCTTCATCTCCCCTGCATTATTAAAAGTCTCATTCCTTGTACTTGTGTGTCATGAAAATCAAAGTACGTACCTGGTGGGCAATGCGTGTACTCTCAAACAAGACCTGTATAGGAGGAGCAAAATGAAGTTCGTTACGATCATAGGAAATGCTCCGATAAAACCTGCTTTTGCGAAGAACCAACTTGTGTGAACGTGAAACACGGTCGTACATAAACCTTCATATCACTTTGTTCATTAGACAATGCATACGGGATTGGTCACATGTTGGTTTTCAGCACAACCAACCGGTAAAATCTACGGATTTGGTTTCGTCGAAGTGAATACAATTTCAACAACGATGTGCCCCTATTGGTTTATATGGTTGCGACGTTTTTGAAAAAGTTTATTTTACTTTCTTAGAAATCTTGTAAACTGAACAAAAAACGAGCTTGTAACTCCGGAGAACATTTTCCAGTATTTTTTTGTTCATCTACTTGATATTTATGCAAGACCGAGTATTACTTTTACAAGACCAGATCAACGTCTATCCAATGTGAATCCGTGGGGAAAGACGATTTTTTTAATGCCGGCATAATTGACCGTGGGTGGTTGGAAAGTTTAACTGAAAAAATAGGGAACTTCAGAATTTGCAACCGCCTTTATTTCGTTTGTTTGTTTTGATTGCTGAGCGAAGCTTCCTCAAATTTCAAACACTAGGCAATCCATCAGGCCAGGTTACTTAAACTACCGTCGAACCTAGATGCCACAATGCAGTGATTTTCAGCACAAAATAATATAGCTACGCTAAACATAACAGTGTTATTTATCCATCAGAGGAATAAACGAACAAAGTGGAGTCTGGTCGCAGGACAGCCTCTATTTTGAGGATCTATTTTCAGCCTTAAATGTTAGCCAATCAGACCACATTGTAAACCTTGTAAAATATTGCATAGAAACATTCCTTAGAAAAACTCTATACACAGTATTTCGGGGTGCAATAGATATGGGTTATTTATACTTCCTTTCATAATAAATAGATGTAAAAGAATAAGACTTGACCGAACCCTCCGTCTGTAATGTTCATCGACCGAGTTATCAACATCGGTCACCATCTTGGCCCATACACGGCTGGTTGGGTTAAAACAATCCTAGGGAATATTTTGTTGACTTTTGTAGACATAGGCATACATGATTTGCTGTGTTCATTGTCAAAGAGTTCTTTCTAATTTTGAACTGTTGTCAGTTCATTTACGATACGCAAATGGCATTCTTCGGTTTGATAATCGATGGTGCACGGAAACAAAAAGTTGCACACTTTGGAGCTCCCAGCCATCCAAAATCCTTGCTAGGCTGGACACTTAGAAAGCCCATTATGACCAGTGTGACCTGAATGAGTTGAATTCACAAGCATAAGAACTCATAAGAACTCACTCTTTTTATGAGGTTGACAATGATTGAAACGCTACAAAAAAACGCCGGAGCGAATCAATTCCCAAATCACATGTCCCGTGTATCGGGCCTGGTTGCGGGTTGCGACATCTGTGAACAGGTGATCTGAGGAGTCTCCAGGTATTTGGCCACCGACGCGTGAAAAGCATTGCTGGTATCGGAAGGCGTCAACGGTTTGGCAAATGGTAAGTAAAATATGTAGGTGTTTGGTTGTGCAGTGAGAAACATTCAGCACCGTCAACTAAGATGACTCGGCCATGCGATACGCATACTGAAACGTCGTCCACCGAGAAAAGTGTTGTCTTCCGTGCCTAACGCAGAACGGCGCGAGCCGAGAGGTGGGTAACGTGTGGCCTAAAAGAGGCGGCTGAATCTGATTTTGCTATCCGCCTTCAAGAATAGTGTTGCCTTAAACCCCAACCCTCGGCTGAAACTGTAAAAGATGGCAGCAGAACAAAGTAGGTCGCTTTCTTGCTGGCAGTAGTAAAGTGTCAGTGCCAACATTGATGTTGGTGTCCTTAGTGATATATGTATATAATACTGTAAGTTATAATATTTGCTTTGGTGGATGTCTTACAAGCAATTTCGTTGGAAGCCTAAGCGGCAAGGCGCATCGCAGTGTTAATGTTAGCATTGTGATGTCCTGTTTCCTAGTCGCCTAAGATGTCAAGTACTAAACTCTTCGCGCTTTTTGACATGGCATATGATGCCGTGCAATTGAACAAAAGTAAAAAATGAAGCGCCCGCTTGGTTTGTCGCTTTTGGTAGACCTGAGATAATAAAGTCAAAAATACAACAGTTTTGCCATTGGTAAGAACTGAAGAAATTACGCTACGGGTGGAAATAAAACTGGCGGTTTTAGTCAGATTTGTAGTACATCAGTATGTTATTTGCATGAAATTTTTCGCTGAAATGTTTAGCTTTCACATCCCGTTCACTTTACCTCACCTTTCGTAGTTCAGCAGGCACGAGGATGGCAGTTTGAATAAGATCTATTAGGACATTACGAGTTTCTACAGGTGATGATCTGTTCTGCTTAGTGGTAATGCCTAAAGAAAAGCATGAGAGAGGTGCTGAGGCGTCTTACCTGTTGGTACCGGAAGCAGAAGGTTGTAAGTTTATTATAGCTGAATTAGATTCAGTTCCACATAGGTGCAAAACAAATTATTCAGGGTTCCAGCGAATATTGAGTTGCATCAGCCGGTTGCACAGGAAATTTCTAATAAATATTGGTGGTGGCCACTGAACAAGAACTAAATCAGCCTGGGGAAACACACATGATTCTAATCTATACGCCTTCACCAATCCGCTGGACCGCAGAAGCTGTGCGTTCCTGGAACGCCAAACCAGGTGCGCCTTCACTTCTGCCTCAGTTTCCGCCAAGTACACTTATAAAGAGGGCGTTTTTCATGCAAATTTAACTGCCCATCTGACACAAGTTGATTCACAAAAGATTGCGTTCTGTGAGCGATGATATATGAGCACGACTGTGAGAAAAACGTAAGTCCAGTGCATTATATTTGACGTGTGCTTACAGCATTGATTACGCCAAGACAAGTGGAGGGCTGTTCAAATGAGAGTTAAGTGAACGTAAAAACCTTCAAGGCTGTTCTGCCGGATGTTATCCGTGTGGTCTGATCAAAGTGCATCTGACACATTAGATTCCGTTTTTCTGCAACTCATGTCTGTGTGTACGTAGTCTGAGAGCACGTTCGTAGGTCGAAGCATGCCATGAAGATATTTTAAACCCATTTTTTATGACGACTTTGTTTTAACCCAACTTTATCCATATCTCAACAGAGAGATGAAGACATCGGTCTTGATATCCCCTCATCTAGAGTGGTCATGTTCCCAGTCATCAGCGAGTCGTCCAAACACATTTGCGCTCTCTATCTGCGATGAAAAGATGGACAGTGCATCCACTGTGTCACTCTAAAATCATGGAAAATTTAGGCGTAAACCAGGTAATCGCTGATATTCCATAACTAAATCTCCACACATTAAACAAAGAGTGAAATTTCTGACAGGTTGCTGAGCCCTCATAAAATAGAATCGCTGAAAACATTCAAATTAGAAGCACTTTGTAGTGAAGGAATACAGGCGGTCCATATTGACACGAAATCTGAAACTAATGTTATTAATTTCCGTTTTGCTCGCTAAGTAGGAGCTTGGCATCGGTTTTCGGCATACAATGAGTACACTGTCATTTAGATGTGGTTTGTCCTTTGTTGCATGCGTTAAGTTGACGTCACTTCTCCCTATACTTCCTGAGAAAGCAGTACGACACTTTTACGACTACCAAAAATACGCTAACATTGCTTTAGTTCACAAACGTACAGATGCAGTAGTGTATGAGGAGCTCTTCACAAGCGTCGCTGTCGGCAGAGGGCCATGCGAAAATGACTAATCACTTCAATCTTGTTGTTGATAGTGAGGTAATACGGCAAAATCTGGCGGGGCTGTTGAAGCCTTGGTTTCAGCTTCCTCCAGGTGGAATATTTGTCGACGTGCAATATGCGCAAGCATTACATGAAAGCTGACAAAGTTTATTTTGTCCTTCGTCATGCGCTTTGCGCGAACAAATTAAGGAATGATGCCACAGAACTCGGAGTTTTCTGACGTGCCTCTAAAAAATCAGCGATTGACACTGGAGGTTATAGAATGTTATGCATATCTGGAAGGCTGAGTTATCTCTGATAATATTGTACAGTATGGAATGTGTGCAGGATTATCGATGGCCCGAAATTCGCTCGCAAAATTGGGACACTTGTGGTTTCAAAAATACATTTCTGTGGGTCTCAAAAAAGGTGCGTGCCAGGCAAAAATGCTGGCCGTATTTTATTAAACCTGTGGGCCATGGACAAATCAGTTGGAGCATGTGACATGTCTTCACGTTTTTGATGACAGGTGAATCCCAAATATAGCTGGAATATCACGAAGCAACCAAAGTCGAATTGAGGCGATCCGAAAACTGGTTTTTCGTACCACCCTCAGTGAATCTATTCAAAAATACAAATCAGCTGGTCAGCGCACTTCTTGTCTTTGTATTTGGTGTGACTACTAATGAATATTGATGTCGCGCCCCGTACGGACCGCTGTTTTCCATGCTATTTGCAAGACAATTTACTTCCTATCCAAACATACGTTTTTGGACCTCTTTCATTAAATATTAAAATTTCCTGAAAAGGGCCGTGTACCTGCACCTCTTAATATATCCAATTTTGACATTTAGGGCGGAATTTTGAACGTAGTTTTTTCACAAAAGCTTACCGAAATGTTTCGAGACACACCCAACACTAATCCTTATCGTATACTTTCCTCTAGCTGCTCTTACAAATAATAGAACTCCAGCTAGATCGACCGCACCGCAGCCGTTTGCTTCATGTTATGGGTTGGTGGTTCTTCCAGATGTGCAGCATTTCGTCTGGTCGCATGCCAGTATGTATATTCTGAGTGTTCACCGAAGCGGTTGTGGTAATGACCAACATCTTGGCGCTGGTTTTATGGGGGGCAGCATGAGATGAAAAATGTGACAAATCAGTGGAATTGTGATTTCACGAGACGAGTTGCCATGTCAAGTGACCGAACCATGTTGCTGTCAAGACTTTAAGATCACTGGCGCTGTATCTTGTCTGAGTGCAAGATAATCACAAATGCTGATTAACCGACCATGGCCGAACGACCAAATGCTCAAACTACTGGCTGAGAGGAAATGCCTTCGAAAGCCCTTATTAGTGTTTCGTCAGAAACACGCTGCCGATGATTATCGGGATTTCATTGTGAATAGCCTTAACTTACAGACCAAAATCTGCTGCTATTCAATAGCCGTCAGACAGAAGCACGAAAAATCACCATTGTTTAGCGTATGTGATAAATAACGCAGCAGGAAGAAGGAACCTTGTCCGACATTTCGACAACTCAGAGTCACCACGGCCAATAGGATGGACGAAAAAGACATAGATGACGAACGAAATTTTTGTCCTTCTTCAGCCACAGTCACGAAAATCAACTAGAGATGTCCAGCAAGACATGTTGATGCAATTCAATGTTCAGTTCATTCCTGAAGAAGCTGTTTTGCTCTTCTTGGATAGTTAGAGCTTTATTGAATCCTAAATCATGAAAAACTTCCTTCAACCCACCCACCGTGCTACGAAAGGTCCGGTACACTAAACATTGACTAAATCTTCCAGCTAACAATATCGTGTAGATAACGCGCTTTATACTAAAAAACTGCCTGAAATATCTGATGATGGGTTTCTCATTTGCTTGACTTCTTCAGTTCTTGCCAATGGCAAAACTTTTCACTTTTTCAACTCTTTGCCCAAAGCTCTCGTAACGACTTGTAAAACTGACGCTCTGTGTTTGCCTTTCGTTTGATTTCACTGCCTACTGTCAAATCAAAAAGCACAGACATCCTAATACCGGAAGGGCATAAACTCTGACTGTGAAGCCATGCCACACGACCCTAAAATATCGGCTCCTTGATGCACGTGTGTGACATCCATCTAAGCAGACACAGCGTCTAGTATGTTCAGAAAGGCCACTTATGTTGAGAGAATCCCAATATATCGTTTAATCTCTGGTGGTTGTTTAGAGACACAAACGCCAGTGGTACATGTTAAAACTGGGGCATTTCACATGCCTTGTCGACAAGGACGAAGTTGACTAACCCGCTTGGGCTTTCCAGTAATGGCTATATTTCCCGATCCGTTCAGTGCCGGCGTTCTAATTCTCCTAACAAGTAGGAACATCCATGGACTACTTGCCTTCGTCTTTCTTTGGTGAGTCGGTCTTTAGTCAGTTGAATATACCAGAATGTCGGCGTTTGTTTTGTTAACGCTTTGGCTTATATGCAAAGTACATTTTAGGAAAGCGCAAAACAGCACCGACATTTTAATTTCAGCACGCCACATGTACTAAACTGATAGCAGTATTTACTGGATCCTGTCTGCACAACAAATTCAATATCACAAACTAATGTCTGCGAATATTAGAATTCTCGCAGACCGACAGCAGCTATGTGTACTTTTGATGGGGCCCATGAACAGGGCATTCTCAGGATGCCCGCTGTGTCTCGCAGGCTGTCCGGCTCTTATAAGCGCGCTTTCACTGATTGATGGGATGACAAACAACAAACGAATCAGTTAAACATGTACCGAAGGTGATCACCGCGACCGCTGGCACAAGTCTTTCAAAGTAATTTAGGCCTTTTAGGTGAGAAATCAGCGGTGGATTTCGTGTGGTTATACGGATGTTACACTGAGGTGAATAGGCATATGTAGGTGCGAATATCGTCACTAGAGAATGCACCAGCAACCGTTCCACTGGTGCTTGATTAGTACAAGGTTTTTTGAACATATTTAAAGCCTAGAGCGAAAAAATGGGAGTGAGTGTGTGAAGAATGAGACCTAGTTCTGCCCATCACAATCAGACTATCCGGAAAGGAACTGACCTCGTGAAAGCCATTGACATTGCTTAGCTGCCATTACTTCCAGTGATTTCGGACAATTGGAATCATGGTCAATGGAACATTATCCCTGAAGACGGGAATGAACCACACCCGTTTAACTCTTCTTCAGATTCCTCTTCCAAGTCATACGTTTTCCACCTTGCTGATTATGTCGTTCTGGATGAGTCACGGAAACCAATTGCCATCTCTTAAACGGTGTTTCGGCATTCGTCGCGCATACCCCAGCCACAGTAGTTTATAGTGCAGGAAGTTCCACTTGATTGAAATACCTGCTGAACAACAGAATAACCTCTCCTCTAATTACTCCGCTACAAATTCATTGCCGCCATCCGACACCAGAACCGCTTCTGAGGCATCGGTGGTCAAAGACCGGAAGACGGCTCGTATCACCTCTTTGCAGAAACCATACGTCATGAACGTATATCGATGCAGTACTTACTGTCGGTATTGCTCCGGACACTAAAATGAAGTTGAATTTGAACTGTCCCCTAGTCAGTCATTACGTACGATGTGGCATTTTGGAATTCTTTCGGCTTGGTGCATTTTCGCCCCTCAGTCTCTTGTCAATCTCATAAAGGAGTAAAAATGACGCGTCAGTCTATTTTATTGTGAGTATAACCTCTGGAAAACTTTCGGTAGACGCTGGGAGTATCAAGTGATTTCATTTAGAGGCGAGCACAGAGAGTTTTGTCAACGCAAACACATCTCTAGAGGTCCAACAACGTCCACCTTCAACCGAATAAAAGACCACAGTCAGCAGGAAATCTATACTTTCCAAAAGACATGTCCTTGCTGACATAGAAAGTTTTTATTCTCATGTAGTAAAATCAATTAGGTCACTTTGATCACACTAGATTCTCCAAGTGTACATCATACACGGCCTATTCAACTGCCATTACAAGCACAATCTACCTTTGATTGTCGTACTAAAGATCTTCAAATGTTTATCGTGAACGGAACGAGACTAGCTTGAAAGTGAATAGGATTCCGGCGCAAGGAGTAAGGCTAAACAACTGGGCCTACGTTCAGAACACATCGTCCTCGGGCGAATGTTAACCTTACCAGTCGTTTGTGAGCCAGGAAGCTGATGTACTATTGCGCCATTCGCCAATTTGGCCACCAGATACTGTAAACTGAAATTACACTCAAGTGTCCTTCCTTAGTATCAGTTTGATCAGAATGCAAATCAAAAAAATACATTCCTCGCTTATGTTGCAAAGATTACCACGGGATGCTTGTATCTAATGTTGTCCCCACTTCGCAAGATGGCCTGACCAGCACACACGTAGGTCTACACAGATCATCGAAATGGGGGCGGCCTGCGCCCAGAAACAACGTTTTTCGTTTATTTTTAGTGAGCATTTAGTGCCCTTTGTTTACTGTAATTATAATAAATTGCGTTGAAACTCACTACAATGTGGCATTTCAGATTGGTGGTATGTTTTTACCTGGCAGGATCGATTCTGAATTCCCTAGTTTCAATCGTTTGAGAAGCTTAGCTTGGCGATCAAATAAACCCAACTTTGGGCACTTAAAAATTTTGAAGTGCATCAATCAAGCCACCCACGAGTGGTAAGGCTGATGGTCAGAACGTTCTCTGTTCTTCACGGAGGCACATTTGCTAGACATAAGTCAGACCACTTTGCAAAACATTGGGTCTTGCACAGCAAAGCAAAATCTGAGACGTCGGGAAACTTGATGTATCACGCAAATGAACAGAAGGATGCGGGACAAATGCTTCCGGGGTTAGAAACTCTTTTTGTTCTTCATTTTCATCATCTTTTTCCGAGTTTTCTCGGATAACATACAGAAATGAACGAAACAAAAAACAGTTTGTATGGAAAACGCCGCCACAAGATGAACCAATAAGCAGAAAACATTCTTAAAATCCTGACTATTTTGGTGAAACAAACACTTCCTGCCAATTGCTTGAGTTTGCCGGTTGGTTGTTCTGTAACCAAACATCCGAACGCATCCTGTTTTCACCGTGGAATGAACCAAGTCTTATGAACACTCACGCGCAGCCATAGGTCTCATCTTCACGCAAGTTGTTTCTTCCCAAAACGTGGTTGACACAGGCCTATCCTATGGTTGCAATCTACATGACCCCAGTTGCCCCCACACCGATATTTGTTGCACACACATGCTTCGTCGATCAGGTACGTATTTTTAGTTGCCATAGCATACAAGTGCAAGGGACGAAACTTTAAATCACGCAGTGCAAATGAAGCTCGAACGCCAGAAAAGAGAGGCACACTCACACATGATTAAAGGGTATCCCGATGTATGCATAAACTTTAACCGATGTATTTGTTCAGGGATATGTGTACACAGTTACCAGCAAGCCACTTTTCGGTGTTGAAGTGGACACTTTTGTTGACACTAACGATGGCAACAGAGGTCTTCAACAGGATGCAGTTCGTGCACAATCGTCTTGATGCCTCAATGTCCGATGAAGCCGGTGTACGGATTGCAATATTGTCTGCCCCGACCAACTAGACGGACACAATGTCACTGACGTTCCATGAGTATGGCAATTTCTCAATTAAACCTAATGCAATGCAGATTGGCGAGTATAACGTTGAGGAATTCGGTTTTCAAACGATCAGTTCCATGAAACCGCGTTCAACCTTTCTCGACTAGTTTTCTGGAAAACTGGGCCCCGTGCCTGCTTCTGAAATCACACCGGACAACTTCGCACAGTCGCTTCTAGAAGAGTTTCCAGATGACCCTGTATTCACCTTTTGCTTTTGCCCGTGAGTTTGTTGATTTTTTTGCTGTGTTCTAGTCACGTTCGAACACGATGAGTCCACAAGTTAAGTAAGTTCATTGATCCGATCTGTGCGCTTAATTCCACGAAAAAACTGGTTACTGTGAACCGTATTAAACTCATCACCATAGACGATCGCATGCCATTGTCATATTGGATTCTTTAATCCGCCCACCCCCTAAGTCACTATTTTCACGAGTGTGCTGAAATACCTGGAACATCCCATAGGCTACTTGCCTTATCAAGTACGCAGTTCATCGACAGTCGTCCTGTCTTTACTTGGCCGCTCTTATTGGTGATAGTATTTAGCTGAGGTATGGAAATTGAAATTAACTGACATTTACTTTCGGCAGCCTTGTACACAGATATTTCGACCGTTTTCCGAACTTGGTGGTGAATGCGGTCCCCAAATCCGTATGGTATGGCTGCAAGTTATTTCTCCGGAAGCAGTTCACAGAAAGGTAGCAGATGTAAGACAAAAGGAAATATAAAATAAACTATGGGAAGTTGCTCTAAACAGCATTCCGTTTTCGAGACAAGCAGGTAGCGTAAGTATTTGAATATTTTTTTCTATTGATCGAGGTGTAAAGTGAGTGGGTTCGTTTGACTGTGATAAGATGTGGTAATATTCGGTGGAGATTTTTTCTCGTCAGTTAAGCTAATCTATGCAGAAAATGTGTTCCATCCTTATTGGGAATCACCAACAAAGCGCATTCGACGAAGCTCCAGTGGAATGATTTGAACCGGGGGATCTGCTCGCCAAAAGTGTAAACAATTGTGTATTTGGCCACCAGCGGCAATTGCATCAGTAATCCAAGCTATGAGCATGGTTATTGGTACCATAACAGAAGAGAACGGGTTTAGCAACAACGTTACGTAACACGCTGGTTGTAACTTAAAGTTTATTGTTTGGTCGCAGTAAAATTCCAATACATTAATGATGGTCAATTTTGGTAATCAGATTTGTAAGCACCCAGTGTGCAGCTTTCACAATAAGCACTTTGGCAACGTTATACTTTATTGGTTGATATTTGGTGCCATGACAAGCGAGAAACCGTAGAGGATCTAATATACAGCTGGCACGATTAAATGGTGGAATCTCTGTTGATGCGCGTCGACAACACTTCCGTCAGACGTTTCAAATTGTTGGCTTGTACTAACCTTACCGTTGACTAGCAAACGAATTTAGGCGAATAAGCAGTCTTACCTAATAATTCATGTGCAATCTGTTTGGCACCTTTATAAACCTTGTGATCAATCTTATGTAGATCTCCACGAGGTGCATACTTTATCGTACTGACGAGCACATATTCAATCATCGTTTAATGTGCGAAGGGAGACTGATATCTAACCGACCAACCACTTGAAGAAATACGTCCTTCTGCCTCACCGCAGGTTTCTACAAAGTCTAATGGCCTTCATGATGAAAATTCTGCAGAAACATGCGACCACAATTGTCTAATTTTTTGGCGGCCAGAAAACTGCTGACTGCTTGATTCAGGGTATTTTTGACAAATGCATTTTACCAGTACACATGTCTCGCGCAAGTGCTTTGGACTCGCAGGCTGGCAGGTGGAAACCGATCCACTGCCCACGAGCTGCTCATTCAAGACGCAAGTAACTCACACTTGGACAACAGAGAGAACCATCCATCAAGCAATCACAGGAACCCAATCTCGTATTTAAGTGCTGACGGCTTCCCCAGGTGCACATTTTGGGTGAGGAATTTACAGTAAGTTTCATCCTACCTAAAATTGGCACTGGTTTTACACTGTTACTACAGAGTACCACAAAGAAAGCTTGTACCAAATGTTTAATAAGAATACGGTAGTACATTCTCTTTCTTGATTATATCTCCTCATGCAATAAAGGGGTTGGATTGTATGTAATTTGCTCTCATATATACCTGCGTAGTATTATTCTGAGATCATAAGTCTTCACACCACACTCGGTCAAATGGAACGGTTTCCTCGACAAAAAAGTTAAAGATCCATGCAGACGATGCATCCAGGATACCATAGTTTGACACCCTTTGGAGAGTACAGACAGCTGGGACGAAAGACCGGAAGGGTGGTAACCGTGAAACGACGAACAAGGTCAAGCAGTCGTGGTGATAAGAGTTTGTGTACATTACGTTGACCAGACAGGGTGTATTGAAAGAAATCCAAAATGACCGGCTGAGGTCGGGTGGATGACAAGAACATGAACATCTAAAAATGCCAAAATTACTCCTCACTGAGACACCAGAAGCCACATGTCATCACACACATAGTGGAATCACGTGAACAAGGGCAAAGGGGAATGCCTGCGGTCGTCCGATTTTGGCCATTTGCATAGCCGGCAGAACTTCTGTCCTGATCAACCAGGACTGACTATGTACAAGAACAGTTTTTCCTGTACAGGAACGCTTGGTTATAACCGCGAACTCTGGTGAAACAGCCATCTAATTGTTGGCCTTTATAAGTTATTATTTGGTGTCTGTATTGAATAGAATAAGGTGGGCCGGCTGCACCAGTGTGCTGGAAAACATGGGGAAAAGCATCTAAAAATGAAAGGCAAACCCACGCGAAAACATAAGAGAGCTTTGTATTCTGTAGGTTTATCGTTTACTTACTTTAAGACAAAACCTAAAAAAAAAATTCAAAGTATTTCATTTCCCATCCTTTCGCACAAAACTCCTAAACGCTCTAATTTCTCAGCACCTACACTTTGGTTTCAATAGCGATAAACAAGTGAACCCTAGCTTTGCTGGTGTAAGTTGGCTTCAGTAATAGAACGAAATGTCCGCTAAGAATTCATAAATCCCCCTGCATCGCTAACAAAAATTAGGCAGCCTATAAGTACATGCCCTCCAACTGAAATGTTGTCAACCTAGCATAAAGCAACACCTGACCACCTAATGTGGATTCTGTGATTGAGGGATGAGTAGGACTACCTTCTGTGTAAATGCCACTCCGGGCCAAACCGACTAGTCTTCAGCTACTAGCACAATGCTGCCAAATTCCAATAAGAATGAAACAGTTGCTCAGTCCTTATCGAAGTTTCAGCAGAGACTGGTGTCACTCACTCACGAGACAAATTTCAACGCAAGACCAAGAGATTGAAATATTGGTTAAAGGAGTTCCAGAGTAATCACAGCTTCAGCCCGGAGCGTCTAAAAATGTTGATTTGAAATGCACAATATTCCAGGTTGTATGAACTCATAAAAAATTGGTTGGAATTCTACGCAGGTGTTTTATTATCCGAAAGGTTCAAATATGAGCGGCAGCTATATCAACCCATCTACTGTGAGAACCCTGTAGTCACAATCTGCAGTGAATTACCAGGATCAAGTCATTTTGCGTCTGCCAAAGTTTTGTCGTATCCGAAATGGCAGTATTTAAAACCCCACCGATCTTGAAGCTTGCTTGTTAAGAAAATACACATAGTTTGTGTCAGAATGTGATGAAGAATTATGGGTTAAGGAACCAATGTAGTACCCGAGAAATTCCAGAAAACCTTTGGAACCAATACAATTTCAGACAAACAGTGCATTATTGTTAGTGGGAGTCAGTCAGGCCAGGCTGGAATTTTGAAATAGTTTTTTTTAAAGAAAAAGAGGTTATAAATCTCCATTTACTCCTTGTTTATTGCTTGAAGGACAGAATACTTGAATTAAAGCTTAGAGTTCATAAGCGCTATTGATTTTTCGGCAAGGAGAACGACGGAGTTTACAGGGGAGAGATTTTCTCTTTTGGTAAAATTCATGAATAAAGCTACAATGGCCGCTAGTATACCTTTCCATCATGTCAGCCGATTCATGGACTGCTCAAGCTACTAAGTAAGATTAGCATTATTGACCGTGCGTTAGGCAGTTCCGCAGTCTAATTTGACAACAGATAGGCACAAATAATGTGACAAACATTGGTGTGAAAACAAATAAAAATTTTCGGAGGGGACATGGAATGGTCTGCATGTTACTTCGCACATCTGTAAGCTAACGTCGTCTTCTAACTCAAATCTACCGTAAAGCAGCTTGGTTTGTCCAATGCTGGCAGTGATTATCAGACCAGTATGGCAGGCCAGTTTTGCACAATTAGAAGCCTTGTCACTAATGACGAACTTGATCACGAGAGCTGAGATAGCGATTCGTAGCCAACTTCACCGGTTACACACTTAATGGTAACCAGATGCTTGGTGCAGTTCCCTAACAAGACACCGTTGAAAGCAACTAAATTTGCAAATAGTTTGAGAATTCTATGGCTTTGCCTCCGCCGTGTGCTCACTGCAACAAAGGTTTCCTGGAATTAAACTAGAACCAGTGTGAGCCACAGACACAGTTAGTCAAACGTGAAGACCACCCAGGTTTTCCCAACAGAATTTTTCACGAGCGTTTACCTGATCGAATGAGATTTGACCCGAGGTGTAAATGGATCAAAAGTGTGACAGGTGGCCCATCGCTTTTTGCCAAGCCAACTGATAACAAAATCATTTCGCATAACTCAATGACACAAAAATTTTTTGAAAAATTAAACAAATAGTTCAAAATAATTTGCAACACCAGTACGGGTTAAAAAAGGTTTTAGACGTTGAAAATGTTACCAACCGCCTGGCAGTTCCACATCTCGATGCCGATAAATTAGGCTAATACAAAACGCATCGTAAATAAACCAGTTATATCTAGACAGGTGTGACTGACTTAACCACAGGAAGCAATTCACTATAGCGAAATACACTCACGGGCAAACATACTTGATTTTGCGAGAGCCTCACCTGGGACCCAGGTGAATCTCTGGTTTGAGATGTTTCCAGGTTTTGCAACTGTAAAAGCCGATCTACCGTAAATACCGGAATTATTGGAATCAGTATCACCATTATTAGCTGAAAGTGATGTCCGGTCAAATAGCCTTTTCTTGATTCTCCGATTCTGGTAATTAGATCGCAAATGTTTCGTCGAAAACAGGGGAGGCGTCGTCCGTCGGGGGTTGAGTTGTTACCTCCTCGCGGTTGCCTGCAATAATACGTTACGTGACAAACGCAGTTCTGTAGGTTATAAATCATCGCAGGATGCCTCTTAATTTGCTTGGCTATGACGAATGGCGAAGCGGCAAATGGCAGCATCCATCTTGCTGGAAGAGACACAGCTGGAGAGGTACCCGTCGTCATCATCGTCATCATCGACAACATGACATCAGTGTTCAATACAGATGCTTCATTGCCGTAACAGGTGCCTGTATAAGGCTAGCCCTGTATTACAGAGTAAACAACTGTTCGTAACTCACGTTCGTTTTTGTACAAAGACCTGTTTCTAAAAGTCATTTGTGTGGAGCACAGCAGTTTAAAAATTATTTCAAAGGAATTACAAATTGCCGGACAAGCAAGCAATATTCTGCCAATTTCAAAATCTTAATGTTGTCATTGACAGCAACACCAGATGATAAAGTGGATTCTTCGACCCCACACAATCAAATCACGAAATTGTTTGTAAGTGTCCAATCCGTAGTTGTACCTAGCTGCGATATTACCAGGGTTCCCATACCCAAACAACGGATTCATTAGGCTCCTCAACAAAAGGCCTCTAGCTAACGATACTAACCGCAAGGTGGCGCTGGTTTGCGTAAGACCGTCAGAGCAGTCTTGTGTTTTAAGAATAAACCGCCACGCGTCTTCTAACCCCTAACCTGGTGGGCCAAGGACTATTTTAAGCAAACTTCTACCCATGCACGAACCTGTTATAAGAGGTTCACTGTGCACCCCACTTACACTGCACAGTATAGCTCGATGATCTATGGAGTTGTGATCAAACCATCACAACGAAGTAACGCCCTCTCTTTTTGTGACGGTTCAACGATATGTTGGTTTACGTCACATCTGTATAGTTCTCAAAAGCCAACAATAAAATGTATCTTCAAAGTAGATTAGGTATCTTAGTATTAGAGGGTTGTTGCCCAAGGTGGACCTGATAAGTCAGAGTTTGGGGTTGGTAATTTCCCTGTTCATAAAAAAACGCAAAAATTTGTTTTGTGAGTGCGACAACGTTTATAACATGCTCTCACCACCCCCACTTAGATGAATCCAATAAATTCAGTTGGGCAGAACCAGAATTTAGCGTGCTGGTCTATTGTTTTTGACATTTAACAACATTTCCGGCGCTGTTGGATTACGAAAGCCCCGGAGATGGTGAAGGTTTTCGCTGCAGATGACAGTTGCATCTTGTTTCATTTTATTCATTCAACAGAATGGAAGAAGTGAGAAATCAGCAAACCCAATCCCGGCAAAGACGGAAATGCAATTCAATGGTAAAACCGTCGTCTTGTGCAGTGAGCCGGACACTTTGAAAGTAGTTCACCTAGAAGAACTCAACGATCCGTCATTGATATAAAGCCAGCCCGAAATCTCATTTTTCTAACACAAAAAAGCACGGTGCCCAGATGGCTTGCAACCGACACTCTTCAGAGTAGGTAGTGAAGCAGTCTGACAAGCACAATGCGCTACATGTGGAACGAAAATAAGATGCCAGTGGAATAGGAGGTCTGATCTGTGGACCAAACCTTTAAAAAAGATAATATATTTCTGTGCGAGAACTATTGTGCCATGGGTTTGGTAGTTTTGTTATGCAAGGGCCTCGCTCTCATTATCTCGCGTGGTTCAGTTCATTATTTGGAGAGAGAGATTACCGAGAATCAAGCTGGATTTGCCTTGGCCGATGATGCATCCACCATATATTTACGTTGAAAAAAGTTCCTCAGCAGCGTCAACATTCCAAACGAGCAGTGTTGGTTGTTTTCCTTCATCTGAAAGCTACTTTTGACTCAGTCGATCTTCAGACACCTTCTGGATTTTTGGCGATGAAAGATTTCCTTCCAAGTTATATCGCTGATGAGGGCATTCATGGGTAATTCTGCGGACGGGCAATAGTTTACCGCAAGCGCTCGCTTGGGTTAACCACGCCCAGGTTTGAAGCAAAGTCTGCACTCTCCCGTCTTTACTCTGCAATTTTTTATTCATATGGTGCTCGCAGTATCACCGCCTGCCTATGAAACCTCGGAGAACGCATAGTCTCAAGAAGATCTGCTCACAGACATTAAGTCTGAAAACGATACTGCACCACTTGGCTGAGATCCTTCATAAATGCAAATTATCTCACTTACCTCAGTGAAAATGTCGCACTATTCCGCATGTGTTACATACCTGGAAATTTTAAAGAGCTACTACACCACTGGGTGGGATCAAACCCAAACCTCAAGCTGGCAGACGAGCCAATAAGCGTGCTAGCTAAGTGTACTTACATGGACAGTTGTAAGTTCCGCTGGATTGGCTGGAGACGAGTCTCGAGATGAGAACGCCAAGGGCGCCTTTTTCCAACTCCGACACGTATGGTAAGGACGGGACGTCAGCTTGCATTTCAAGAACGGAGTTTACACAGCGGCAGTGCAATGCATGCAGTTTTATGGACCATAAACGTGGAGTTTACGTACAGACGACACTTGGAATCTGTCAGTGTTTGACCATCGGTGTCTCCGACGGATTAGTTGGCTCTGGTGAGGAAGTTGGATTAGTCACGGTGTGATTCGCCTGATGGTTTTAGGAACTCCCCTTTAACGAGTGCTTTACTCGCAAGTCTTAGGTAACCATGACGAGCTCACTCTGCTGAGCTCTGAGCTGCGTAGAAGCGGCAGAGATGTGAAACGTTTATGGACCTTCGAAGGAGCAATAAAACACCAACCAGTTACTTTGGGCTGGGAGCTGGCACTACCTTGAACGTGATCCCCATGACTAAACGCCCCAAACTTTGGTGCCACTGGCATAAAGGGCTCAATATTGCAGTCAACAGCACGCAAGCAACTAAGTCTATCGCCTCCAATGAACAGATAACTCCTACAATGAATGAATTACTGCAGGTTCTTAGGATAATAATAGGGTTAAATTTTTAAATAAAATATGCCAGCGCATATCTCCCATATTCCTGTGACGGAAAATGTGGAAAACCCAATCAACCTAATACAGTACATGGATTCTAGCCGATAAACTGTCTGACTCAGTGGCTGGCCAACGATTATATGTGGATAATCTGTTTCTAGGACGTCACTAATCGACTGTCACTTTCTAAGCAGTCAAACAGTGTTGAGATGTCAGTTGAATTTTGTGAAGTGAAACCATATAAAAGATACCAACATGACATTTGAACCGATTAAAGCATTTACTTTGTTTGAGAACATAAGTTTTCCGTGAAGCTAAACGTGCGAAAGTGTATCTCTACTTCCATCGGATTGTCTTGTAAACCAGTGAGTGTTAGTTGGAGGCGATGAACTTTTCAACCTCAACGGCGTGACATAAAGGAGCTGTTTCCACTTTGAGCTTTCAACAACCATGGACTGCGGTTTCGTTTGGCTTGTGCGTATTTTTTTATCACGGTTTGCCTGAAGGCTATTGTTCCGCTGAATTTTACTGACTTGACACGCTCGTTGTAGGATTTCTTTGGGGCAACACGTAATCTGCCAGCAAGGCTGCAACATTCAATTCAGCAACGCAGTCCCCTACTTCTATGGGCGTCAATAACAAATTAATCATTTGCTACGGGCGACGGCTAACCGAATGGTTGAGGAGGCATATGTGCTAGGTTGTGACATTGTCAGTTCTTATCCCTTATTTAATGTTCAATTGGGCACGCTATATGTTCACTGGACAATGGGAAAAGGTAGGTACATTTCTTGCAAGGGCTTATGATCATTTTCCATTAATAATTACTCGCGTTTGGTTTGTAAAGCTAAATGCGCTTGGTAAGGTTCAAGAAGAGATGATTTTTTCTACATTTCGGCATCTTGATCAAATAGATCAACCTCAATCAGCTAATGTTAGGTGAACTGAAATGCAACACATCACATCATGGTGTATCATCAGGACAATAGTAATCTAAACAACACTGAAGAGTACACAAACTTCCTCGTACATTATGCTGTGGGGAAGAAGATCCCCATCGAAACAAGCCCATTTGCCGATCGAGCTGGCACTTGCGGGAGACTTCAGTGAATCTCAGTTGAAACAGTTCGTTGAAGATATTCTTCTTTATTCTGCAGTATGATCCATTTGTATGGTATTCTCGACACCAATGCATTCACTTATCTGCTGAAAACTTCCATTAAGTTGGAAAATGACCGCATGTCAGCATTTCGCTACACGTTATTTTTCAGATACAAACGCTTGCTGAAACCTAACCCATTTAAACAGACCGAAGATAGAGGAAACTCGTAGTGAGCTTTGAGTAGCATTCGGCAAGCTCAGGAGTTGTGGAATATTCAAGAATAATTTGTTTTGGGAGAAATGACGGCTTCTTTTGACGCTCACTATACCGATTTATTATTAACCTTTTGTTATTGCCACAGCAATGATAGTAATACCATACTGTGTCGTATTCTCTTGCGGTTGTCAAATCATGCATAGATTATTCCGACAAAAACGTTGCCAACTCCTGGTAGCTGTCAGAAAAATTCACTGCTATTAATCTGGGCGGTTAACATGGTAAGAAAAAATACTGTTACTTCAGGCTCATTTTCGCTGTCTTTAGCATTTGCAATAAGCGGGGGAAATACCATTGCCTACATTCTGTTATCAACCAAGCTGACCAGCTGGTATTGTGAAATAATTTTTTTTACCGAGAACGTTGAAAGTCTTCAGTTGATGCTTAACTCTATCGCAAGTATACTTTGCAGAATGCAAGTTAGAGTGAGCACAGCACACCAATTCAGGCATTTCGGAGCAGAACAAAAAGTTATTTTATTCATGCCCTTCTGACAAAATCAAGACCGTTGCTCAACTAGAAGCGACGAAACGTCATTAATTTGCCGAGTAAGATTATGTAATCCTCATATGCACACAAGGGAATAAATATTTTCCTCTAAAGTGGTTCCGGCAATCAACCATGGGTACTCATTCGCCCATTGGTGAAACGATTGAGGAAAATACTTTCGACTTGATTCAGTTTGGTACGCTTGCACCTAAAATCCATTTAGTAAGAACAGCTGCCCTGCTTAGTTTCTGGCGCCTTACGTTTGTGTGCCTAGCACTGCTTGCATGTGGTATCGAGGTAGTCCACAACAGAGTGAAACATTGGGTTCATCTACGACATACCAACGTTCAGTGTACTGATACCACCGTGTATTTTGTTAGGCGGTTAGGCCGCTTGTCCTACGCAGCCTAATCAACCATGTTGGTTTGGTGTCAACCTGCACCGAAATCCAACAATGGTTCACGTTCGACGATAGCGGTTTTTGGAATCCCGTCTGCTTGGCTACTTTCATAAAATTTCGCTCAGGAGCTGCAAGTTAAATCACCTAATAATCCCAATATATCCAAGATGGTTTCAAAGCAACGGTGCCATATCCTATAATGCTATAGAACATAGCAATAGAGTTCACTGTTCGTATGAACACACAAGTTTCTCATTCAAAGATGCGTCCCATGTGACTGCTCAATGCCGCGCTGCTGTGCGCAATTAGTGAGTTGGATTCACAGACAGGCGCCGCGTTTCAACATATTGTAGTCCAAATTTGGCAGAAATTCACAAGACACGCTGACCCACATGTATTCCTTCGAAACTCCAGCATCGTCTTTCGACCGCACAGTTAAACATGGAAAAAGAACTTTGTGTTAGAAACATTTAAGTCCAGACCTAAGAGGGATACTTCAAGAAAAATAATCATCATGATCCGATTTAAGTTCACTTCAGAATATAATGATAATGATGTTTATTCCCAACTAGTGGGTAGCATACCTTCAGGCATGATCATAAATTTACAGTCAGAATAAGAGCATGACTGGTGGGGTTTGTGGGTACTGGAAATCTGTGGAATAGGGACGGCAACATAAAGAGTGGGCATTATCCGAAGTAGACTTGGACACATCTGAGGCGGCATGGGTAGGGAGCCAAAATTACAAGGGCTCTGTCTTATGGGGAACATATCGGATGAGACAAGGTACGATCATTAAATAAAAAAGTATAGGTAATTATCGGAAAACGCCAGAATACGGGCAAAAAATGCGGGTCGGCTCAAACACAGTCATCCGGCGTGACCATCAACTGGAATTACCTTCATAAGTTAACATCTCTGATGAAGGTCAAATCGCTCGATAGCCGAGTCATCGGGAAATGTGTTACAATGGTCTAAAGAGACTGACTGACAACAGTATCCTTTAAATGATAAAATGACTGTCCTGGGGAAGTTAATAATTAAATCCTGAATGAGGCTAGAGTGAAAGAAAAATTTCAACCCTCTCGTTGATAGAAATGGGGGTAGGTAAAGCGGAATTCTTGCTCAGTCAACTGCAATTATTTTCCAACGCAAACTTCCATGCTGAATGTGATGAACGACGAACCCAACTAGGATTATCTTCAAACGCTAACGTTTATGATGACCGTCAAAAAGCCCAATAGCCAGGCTTCCACGAAGCGCGTCACAGTGCTTCTCCTCTGGCTAAAGCGAAAGTTCGATGAAGTCCACAAATAGGCCATCAAGAGGTTTTTACGCTCACGGCAATATTCTCAAATACCTCAGGAAATGACTGAGGTATCGAAGATAAGGACAATCGTACTTTGGAGACTTAGACATCCAAAGTTATTCGTGCGACCATATCACCACCGACAAGATGTTGCGTCTGCATATGAGTCAGAATCATGCGAAATTTTGGCATTAAAAAACAGGTATGCAGCCCGTCTTCATTTGACCTAGAATGCCTTCACAATGTCCATCGATACGGCCATGCACTTAGTGGTGCCGTGGAACCGAATCAATGAAACACCTTGTGACTGGAAAATCAAACGGTTTCCGACATCTTGACGAACGCGCTGTCGACCACCATATGAGCGCGTGACCTTCTGCTTTATACCCTTTGCTAAGCGCATCCAATGAACGAGCTCGTTGATTAATCGACTCAAAAGTATTTAGGAAATGCCATTCTATCCAATGTATGCCTAAATCATCTCTGGCGCCTAAGTCCACTGGAACCACGGCTCTTAAACACGTGAAACGCAAGTTTGATCTCGAACAAACCAGCTTTATAGCTTAGTCCATAATTGCTCCCAACTATACCGGTTTCGTGGTTGACCCCAAAATGTCAGGAGCGGGGAGGAACAGTGGGGTTTCTATGCTATTATGTTGCCTCTGTGGAAACTGAAGCACTAAGTCACTGGCGTCAGGATCAGCCTCACAAATCTCCAGCAATTTACCTATCTCACCCAGGACAGAACAGTGGAAACTGCATTGCGCCACCATTCAAGATGATGCAGTCAGTGCGCAGTTCGATGAGGAATCCTTCCCTTGTTGCTTACGCTATTCCGGGTTTCAAAGAGAATCTCATGCATCTAAAGGGATTAGTCTTTTTCAGGTCACCTTAAGCGTAGTCCTATTGGTTTGATCGTGATCAGCGTTGCATTGCGTTCTCTCTTCATTACATTTCATCGATTTCGAAGGCCTAAATTCCAGCAAGCGTAGGTTGATCTTGAAATTACTGCACATATTCAGATCAAGTTAAAACCGTTTGGGTAAGCAGATTACCAATGGTCTGGAGAATATACTTGTGCAAATAAAACAACAGAAGAACCACCATCTTTGGAAGTACTTTTGTCGCGTGCGACTAACGCTGAACTATGGAAACAGTTAGTATTGCTTCACTCAGCTTATATAATATACACGATGGCGAATAGACTGAGAAAGCAGCTCGATAAATCTTGTTGCGCTAAAAATTGTCACGAGTTCTAGGTCATTCAGTGAAACGAGGCAAACTACTTGTCAGGCTTGTAAAACCGCTTATTCATCTACCTATTTTGCGTCAATGGTGTAAGGAGCGAAACACTTCGCTGCGGAGTTGTTTATTAGAAAAACGCCAACCAAACAGTTACAGACTATCGTACAGGAAAGCTAAACTCTCATTTGCACGTTGGTTTTTAGAAACTGAATATCCGTCTTCTTCTTGAAAGCGTCTTATTGAACTCTCCTGGATATTCATTGACTATCGCAAAATTGCAAACAAAAACCGCAAATTTGTTCCACAAATTGCGTAATAAATCCCAACTTCCCTTAGATCAAGACGAAGTTACGAGAACACACGTACTATTCGCTTGCATCATCAGTAGTACCCACCGTTACACAACTTCACCATTTAAAGGTCGCTTGCATGCCACTGATTTCCATTTACCTCCGTTAGGTCAGCTCCGGCAGCTGGTCTGTTCGGCAGCTCTTCGGGTGTATCACGCCACTTCCGAAGTTGATTCCCATTTACTCGTTTGGATCCCCGACCATCTTGAATTATATAGACGTTCCCCCGGCGGTCGGTAACGACAAGCGGAACTTGCCATCGACTGCCCAGCTTCCGCGACCCAGTCCACTCCTTTCAGGTTTCTGATGATCCTTCCACTCAACCTTCGCGCCTATGGGGAACGGTCGTGCATTTCTACTTGCCGTTTTCTGTCCAGTCATTTCCTGAGCGGCGGACAAGTTTTCTCGAGCTTTCCTCCTTTCCTCTCCTAGCTCCTCCGGGGACAAATGTGTTTCCGGCCCTAACCCAATTTCCTGATCAACTGGAAGGCACGGAGGTCGACCGTACATCAGCATGAAAGGGGAGTTGTCTGTGGATGGCTGTATGGAAGCCCGATGAGCGAGCAACACCATCGGCAGGTTAACTTCCCAATCACCTCCTATGGCCGCTAGCCACTCCTTGATCGTTCGGTTATTGCGTTCTGTAAGACCATTTGTTTGCGGGTCATATGGTGCCGTCCTCAGCCGTCTGATGCCCAGCTTCTGGAAGCAACTCCTAAACTCTTCGTTCTCGGAGCAAGGCCCTTGATCCGTTAGGATCATTATTGGCACCCAGTGGTTGGCCACGATGTGACGCATTACCACTACGCTGATTGTCATCGCCCGTTGGTTTGGCACGGCTGCCGCCTCGACCCACCACGACAGGTGTTCTGTCACCACCACGATATACTGATTTCCACTGGCTGCCACCGCAAAAGGGGCCCATGAAATACACAGACCATATCTCGTCGATTTCTGATACAGGAATGGGTTCCATGGAATCCGTCACCCCTGTCGTATCCCCTTTCATCAGTTGGCACCGCTTACAGGACATCACATAATCCATCACCTCACTTCTCATCCCGGGCCAGTAGGCCCTCTGCCGAAGTAAGTGGTATGTCTTGGTTCACCCTGTGTGTGCCATTTCGTGGCATTCGACGATCAGCTTCCTCCTCAAGACGCGAGGTATTACGGGCAGCACAACATCAGAACCTGTGTCGTTCGAGGAAATTATGCCATTTTTCAACCTCTCTCGCACTTGCTTATGGACCTCCTCCCGTAGATGAAGCGGCAGTGGATGGGGTCCGAAAGGTCGAAAGCGTTCAGACGAGAGCAGAATTTCGTGTTCAATCCATGAGCCTGTAAACAATTCAGAGTATTCCTCGACCTTGGATTGTTTTGACGGCTCGCTACAGGACGGAAGCTTTCGGACATGCAGCTCGTTCACGGCAGTGCTTAGGTAAATTCAAGCTTGACTGCGCCATACATGGCCACCAGTTTTCCCCGCTTGAGATCAACCACGGGTTATGTGCCCTTGAAAAAATCTGCTCCCAAAAGTCTCTGCTCAATGTCTGGGCTGATAAGGAATTCGGGCTGCACGGACCTGTCGCCTAGGCGCATTGAGTGCATTGACAATCCGTCAATTTTTAGTTAGTATCCACCCACTGCTCTTACGGCGAGCACGCACGGTTTGTATAGAGCTTCGTTCCCTCTGCGTCTCACGGATTCACGGATTCACGGATTGATACACAGGATCGAGGCTTTTGCCCAAGTTTCCCGGGTCGGTTGTGTTCTTGTCTCCCTGCGGTTGTCGTTCACCTGAAACGCACAAGCGAAAAAAAGGGTGTAGCACTGCTCTTCAAGTTCTCAGCGAGGAACAGTAATTTTGCCAGCAAGAGGACTCGCATAGAAAAGCGTCTAGTAGTGCTTTGAAATGGGTTCTAGAAGGAGCGCGGACAACTGTCGGAGGGAGGTTATTCCACGCAGCTACTACACGAAATGAGAAAAAATTTTGCCTGATAAAATTGTGCGCTCTGAGCTTGAAAATCTTCTTAACATGTCCCCGCCGTGTGTTTGCCGGCTCAACGTTGAAAAACCTGTTGGCCAAACCTTGTTCAAACAGGGCATAATCAAGAATTAGGTCCCCTCGGGGGTGGCGATACTCGAGGGGAAAGAGGTCAAGCGCCGTGAGACGCATTTCGTAGTCCACGGATTTAAGGCCCGCAACCATTTTCGTAGCA
>SJOL01009969.1:95716-237541 GCA_004794785.1 Opisthorchis felineus
ACTGGAGATATCAAGTTGTTGAAGGTGAGGTGGTCTAGGATGGCTCGCTTCAGAATGCGTTCCATCACCTTGCATGGCACGCTAGTGAGGCTTATGGGCCTGTAGCTGCCAGGCGATGGTCGGTCACAAGTTTTGTAGATTGGTGTGACAATCGCTTCCCTCCAGGATGATGGAAGATGACCTTCGTCGAGAGACTGACGAAACACCAGATAGAAATGATTTGCCAGTATGTACGACGTTTCCTTCAGGATCCTTGGGTAGACTTCGTCGGGCCCCGAAGCGCAGAACGGGTCGATCCTGTGCAAGAGTTGACGAACGTCCTCCACCGTGAAGACCAAATCGGTTAGACGCCGTTCGTAGTTACGCCTTGACAAGATAGGGTGTGACGAGAATGACGGGGCTGAATAAAGGCCTGCATAGTGTTCTCTGTAGACCTCAGATACCACTACTGGGTCACTCGTGGATAGCCCGTTTTTGTCCCTCAGGAAAACGCAGATGGCTTGTTTCTGCGGCGATGTCTCATGTATCTATACAGCACATTTCGGTTTTTCCAGGCGACGTCCAGAATGATGGCTTGTTTTCGAATGTTCCATTGGCGGGTTTCAGATTTACAGCGGTTCCGCATTTTACGAAATGTTAGTTCGTCTTCTATGTCTCCTGTAGTCAACTTTTTGGAAAACAGCCATACCCCTGCTCCCGTATCAATCGGTTACAGCTACTTCTTCCCGTCTATCACGACAACAGCCTGTATGGTAGCCTGTGTAGCTGCACCAATCGCAACCCACCCGGGAAAAGAGGAGTAGTCCAAAGTTTTATTATGTACAGGTGGTCGGATATGAGGGCGTTGATTCCTTCAGTGGTCATGCATGCCACACCTGTGGCATCGGCTCCTTCGAGCGTGCCTCCGCGATCCCGTCTTGGTGGCTACAAGCTGTCCGGCAAGTTGGTCCACTTTGTTCTTCAGGTGCTCCACTGTTGACTCATTCCTGTTCTCCTGCGACTGCAGCGCGGCCAGTGACGCTCCGGTCAATTCTCGTGCCACATGCACCAGGTGCTCCACACTCAACTGGCCAGTTGATTTTGCCAACTGCAACTGGGCACAAAGCGCAGGCTGCACTCCCTGGACGAACTGTTCAGACAACAACTTCTGGCGCGATACTCCGTCCAGTTCCGGAAAGGCCCGATCCAACAACTGCTGTAGGCTGGCAAAGAACACGTTCGGGTCACATCCAGGTCCCATGCTGGCCGTCTTGAACCGCCTCATAGCCTCCTGGCGGTCGGCCGGCGTGTAGAACTCCGCCGCAAGAACTCCCTTCTCGCCGGCCCAGTTCATCTTCTGAGGGCCTCATCTGGCCGCATCCAGAGCCGCCTTCGTCCGGCCTCTGAGGAGGGTCTTCAGTGCCGCCAACTTGCCCCTGTCGGTCTCCAGTCCGGCCGCCTCCGCGACATCCTCGATGTCCTCCAGGAAGGTCCGCACATCCCCATTCTCAAAAGGTTGTGGCCACGGGATTCTCATCCTTATCCTGCTCACGGCATGTGTAGTGCACATTCTACCATGACATCTACAGTTACTTTCGTTTGTACCTATACTGCATTTGTAGAGCAGTGAAATAAGCGGTATCATTTGCAAATCGGGGATGCGCTCCTTAGCTGTCCTGCCCGGGTGGGTATTCGGACACAAGCTGATGCAAAGTTGTTGACAGTCTTTGCTTTGAAGGGCGCTCAGATGGGTCTCACCATGGCCAGCCGTTATTGATCCGATTTTGGTTAACTGAGAAAACAGTTTTGTGGTGATTGCGCTGCACATGGATTTTGCATGTTGTTGTTCACTTACCCTTGCATACGTAAGATACACCATGGTTTATTCGGGTACATCAAGTGTTCTCTTTTAGGCCCGGTAGAACCTATGGCACTATGTTAAATCTGGATGCTATGCTATCTGCATAGTGGCGCCAGGAAACCCGATGGAATCGGCTTTTGGGTCACAAGAGCTGCGCAGCTAGAGGCGAGCGCAAATTAGTGAAGCGCTCAGTTCAACAATCATGCTCGTGACTTCAGCCACTGTTTCGGACTGACAGCACACGTCAATGAAATTGAGTCTGCTACTTGTCATGATGTGCACAGCAAAACGGTGACCCAACTGATGCAGGAAGATATATGCCGATTTACCGCGAGATTATTTGTAAGCGTGCAAGGGGTCCAAGGGATGGGATCGCGCTACGATGTCCAGTCCTGCACGGTGCATCCCCCAGTAAAAATCAAACGAGTTGCAGAAGAGCACAAACCATTGCATTGCTGTGAGGACCAGTCTCTTTGTTCCGCCACACTATACACTGTATGTACATCTGGCTTTTCACTAGGAATCAACAAATCGCAAGGACCAAGCCACCTTAGTTCTCTTTATCTCATGAGGGACATAACCTATCACAAACGCTTAGCATTCAGAAACTCAGGATCGGGTTTAAACTGATCAATATTTGCCCCACATAACTCTCGGTTAAAAGCGCATTCAATCACTAACTCGAATAAAATGGTCTGCGCACAAAGCTTAAATCATTTTGGTTGATTAAAATACGTTATTCTTATGCAAATATTTGAGTTAGAACAACTAATGAGACCCTCGAAATATCAAAAGAGTTTTACGGTTTGCGATAGTGAGTTGGACAATTCTAGGAACAATTCAAGGACGGCGTAGAGGGAACTAACAACTGTTTGGGTTACCATCAGTTTAAAAAATTCGAAGCAAATATTTGTGAAGACCTTATTGCAACATTAATCAACTATAACACTGAGGCCTAATTTGGATAAAGCAGTCATTATTCAGTTGAAAAGCAAAACATCATAAACAAGGGATTTAACAAGATTTCGTTGAGTCACTAGTGAAGAACTAATCAGTGTGCCACTCAGGTGGTAACTTCAGGCGTAACTTCTTTTCAAGTAGAACGTGAGGTTCACCTAGACTCGAGAAATGACCCACTTAATGAGGGCCAATCAGGGTGGTGTTGAGGAGTTTTCCACAACACAAATGAGTAGTGAGTTCGATCTGGAAACAGATGATTTTTTTGTATTCAGTGCAACAGCCTTAGAATTTTGAACAGATGGATAATTTCTGCTTACAATTCGAAATAAATTATTTCCAAAACGCGAGCGAAACTCTTCGATCGGTAATTGATTGCCAGGCGCTTAGGATTTCCAAACCAACGGCAAACTTTTGCCAAATATAGCTTGCTCAAAGGTAAGCGGACAGATGTAAACACATTACTTGTGTAATCAAATTTGATCACTTGCACTCAGTCACATAATCGTCATTACACGGTCTCCAGTGGCCCTACTTCCTTCATATCCAGGAGCTCAGACTGATGTGTCCAGCAAGTTGCCTCTTCATCCGCCCTCAGCACACTTTGGAGACTCTGCTTCTTTAGTCTTTTTGAAGATTGGTGGTGAACACAAGTTTTAGGTTAGATCATTTTTGACCAATGGACTGTGTCTGACACAGTATCTTTCTTGACCTTTACTTGTGCGCATGGTTCAATCGTGCATCGTGGGCCTTCCACTTAGAATTTTTAATTCGAACAATAGATAATCCCTACTTACTTGGCGTGTGCAAGAACACAAACACCAGCACACACACGTATGGACGCACGCAAGACCGCACCACACTTCGGGCGGCCGAAAATTCCAAGAATAAAACACGGGCCAAATTTTTCCCATCTGCTCGAGAGTTGAGACGACAGCTGCTGCGGGCATTCAAAACTGCTGGTGTACAACGCCATATAGTTTACCCCGTCTTTTAAGCGTCTTGGCTTTGCTATTCACTTCAGGATATAAAACGTTCTCGAAACGTAAATTGATTTTGTTTTACCTCGCCGAAGTTGTCAATTTGATGTACTTGTTGCAGCCTTTTGTTGCCACCTGAGATTTACGCTCTCGCTGATGTGTACCCCCAGTGGATGAACCCGTGATGAGTATAGCGGCATGCGATAACGGTACAAATTTTCATTTATCTAAAACCGGTCCTCCTACAGACCACAAAATTCACCGCCAAAGAAACTCAACATTGTGGAGACAGCATTCGGACACCCAGTTTGCTTGAACCTCAATCGCTCAGCCAGAAGACATTGGGCATTCTCGGTGTATCTGGTCTATAGGAATGCCAAAAGTGTCTGGGGACCCTGTGATGACCTAACTAACCCCAAATTTCTTGACACGCAATCTCTTTACTGTCCCATAATTTTCTCTCAGCGTGTGGGATGTCACTCCTCAAAACTAAATTCAGTGCGCACCCCCCAACGGGATCCTACAACGTATAATATCCCTCGTAATAACCACCTCTTTTGGGTGTATATGCCTTTTCGTATGTCTTCTGGTTTGTGAAATGCCCCTTGGACATAGCAGTGTGTAAGTGGCCATGTTCTCCTTTGTTTGTGCATTGGTAGTCTCCAAGTGTGGGCTGATCAATCCGTCCATGCTATACACAGTTAGAGTTTTAACGGTCGCATTATGCCCTTTTTAGTGATAACCGCTATCTCGAGGTCCCCCTTTGTCGCACACCAGTTCATCTTGGATGCAAACTCATTGCAAGGTACCACGGTGGGAAAAAGCGACATTTTATTCTTCTCATTCAAAGAACGCTAACAACCTCGTCAACTAAATGTGGCTATTTTTAACCCATAAAGCGCTTTCAACTAGTCAGCTACACCTGCTGGCCAGAAGCTTTCTTTTTTGTTTTGGTGCCTGAGAGATCCCCTTCAGCACCAAGACCCAGTATTTGGTCATCTATATAATTCAGTTTTCTCCATTTCCAACCCTCTATGATGCGCAACCAGAAGACTTCAATAACAGAACATGCTGCCCAGAAAGTTACAAAAATCTCCCCTATGGGACCATATTTCAACTTATAGATGTACGGAGTAATTTTCAAACCAATTCCCTATCCCCTCCAAACTTACACGTTTGTACACCAAACATTCTTACGTTATATCTGCTCTTCAGTAGTCACAGAGGACTGCGGAACTGCGTACTCCTTGAGCTGCAGCGCTGAACACACTTGGTAGCTTGTTTCATAGTACATTGCAGTGCGTAGACACGCCGTCATCAATGAAGGCAATAAACACATGGACTTGAGTATCACTCAGAGACAGTTGATCGTATCGGAGCACTTACCTTATTTGAAATTACAAATTCCTCGCAAGCATCATGACACTGTTGTTGTCCTTTGAAACAGTTCTAATCGCGTAGTCGTCGTTTGGAAGTATGAGGTTGAGGCCCACCAAATCTCATGTTGACCACTTCAGAATGCTGGACGCATCAAGTTTTCTAAGGAAGGATTCAGTGCGCCAAAGAATCGATAAATGGTTGCCATCTAGAACTGGTTCACCCGAGTAGCATGTTGCAGTGAATTTAATCTATCAGCAGGTCAATGGATTTTTTCTGAACCCGGAGTGTTCGGCAAGCTTTTAGATGTATCACCAGCAACAGCGTCGCTAAGTTCTCTTAAAAAAGTCGTACGTCTGCAATTCGTGTTTAGCCAGCAGCTTCCTTTTGACAGAGTAAATGCTTATTAACTAAAGCTCCTTGCACACTATATGCAGTTTCATTCAAGTTTTGTAACGTTTTCAAGATTAACGCCTGATAGCCAGCATTTAAGGTGCCACAAAACTAAGAAGGTGTTAAAATTTTTGTGCAAAGCAGCAGTCCTAATTATTGATCTGACTGGAGATTTTTGCTCCAAAGCTCGAGGGATTTGCTTCTTATTGGCTTTATTGCAGAAAAATAGGTGTATTTCACTTTTCGATAAACAACATTAAGAACATACATCTTTGATTGCCAGCTCTGCAAGATCACGATTTTGGGTGGCACGCACGGCGCACTTACACTAACAAATCCACTTGGCTAGTTAATGTCTTAATTACATCCTTCTGCTTACCCAAATGAAGGAGGTTTGTGAGCCGAGCGTTATCTTTTTCCAGCAGGCCGTCTGTGGCCCCACCGGGGTACGGTGTTTTCGCATGTACACAGATGGCAAGTACGACAACACGTATTAGTTAATGCGCCACAGCATCTGCAAATAGTGGCAAAATCTCAGCATGAAATCTAAGGCCAACATAGTTTCTTGTGTTACCGGTCAAAGTCGTTCATGCCGGCCTGCAACTTTCGACAAGCACACACTGGTTGTTGTGTAATTTGATATGGCCTAATGTCACAAAAATAAAACATAACATGGGTTTAGCAATGCAAAAAACCACGTCTAAGTCCTACATGGGCTTCGAGAATCTGAGGAGCAATTTTTCCTCACAACGCCTTTTCAGGACATACTGCTTCCTTTACACGCTTCGATGAAACATGTGTGACCAAGCGCTAGGAGTCACAGAGTGTCTATCTTTTGCAAGGCAATGCATAGCAGGTTGACGATAACCATGCAGTCCGTCACCAAAAAACAAACTGATTATAACGATGCTTGAAAAGTTATTTTGGAAGCCTGACTGCTAGCGAGCAGTATTCTCTCAATGGCATCAACATTCAAAAGGTTCGAAAACTGGGCACTTGTTGGTGTTTGCTGAGACAAACGAGTAGAATAACCTTCAACTTCTGTGCAAAAAACTGTGGAACCACACTCCGTAACTGGCTAAGAATCACTTTCTCGCTTTGACGTAGACAAGCTCGCTGATAACAGAGAACATTCTGAATGTCATTCCACATGCCAATGGTGGTAAGCGACTTGCCAAATTGACCAATGGCAGACTGCTTTGTCTTTCTGAAAGGGAGCAATCAACAGAGAACGTTTAGTTCATGCGCGGTTGGTCAGTTATTTAGCAATAAACGGTCGTCTCAGAATTGAGTACGTTTTTAACTTTTAAGCAAGTACTATTTAGTGAGAAGTAGCAGCCAATGGAGGGATAGGCGATCAAGGCTTCCACCCAAGCCTCCCTGCCTGAATAATCTATTGTCGTTTAGCGGTGCTTCATTGTTTGCCATGCATCTGCAATGCACAAGCACCAATCGGAAAGTTCACAGGTTCACGGATTGATACACAGGATCGAGGCTTTTGCCCAAGTTTCCCGGGTCGGTTGTGTTCTTGTCGTCATGCGGTTGTCGTTCACCTGAAAGGCACAAGCGAAAAAAAGGGTGTAGCACTGCGCTTTAAGTTCTCAGCGCGTGGCAGTATGTTTGCCAGCACGAGGAATCGCATGGGAAAGTGTATAATAGTGCTTTGAACTGGGTTCTAGAAGGAGTGTGGACAACCGTCGGAGGAAGTTTATTCCTCGCAGCTACTACACGAAATGAGAAAAACTTTTGCCTGATAAAAGTGCTCGCTCTGAGCTTGAAAATCTTCTTAACATGTCTCCGCCTTGTGTTTGCAGGCTCAACGGTAAAAAAACATAAAGGCGACTCAATAATGTATGGAGACTGGTGGGTATATGTTGAAGGGCTTCGTGACGGTCAGTAGCACGCGAAAGCGTCGGGTCTGACAGGGATTTGAACCCGGGACCACTCGCACCCTAAGCGAGTAGCATGACCCTAGACCCACAGGCCACAGTGCCGGAAAGTATATCCGGCAACGAAAAGTTTCATAAGCCACCATAAATGGGCTCCAGACGCAGCGTGGATTACTATCAGGAAAGCGTTGTTCCACTGGCTACCTGAAATGAGAAAAATGCTGGATAATGAATGCGCGTTCTCCAATCTTGAAAGTCTTTTTACCATGTCCTTGTCTGTATTGGTGTGATTAAAAAACCTGGGGTCGGTTACTGATGTACTAGTTGTGTCATCACATTGCTGTCTATGGGGCTTCCATTGAGGACACCGAAAAATGATATACATCTGGAGGCAGCTACGTTGGATGCATGCGTACCACTGATGCCCGCGACTGTGCCATGTTTGACAATGTTTACAACAATTGATGTGTCTCATATCTGGGTCCTCATTCAGGGAGACGACAATGGTCAGCGCAGCTGGGTTTGCTAGTAATGGTTTTCATATTTCGATGCCAGTTACTTGCTTGAACTCCTCTAGCTCGTTTCCGCCCACTCCGTGATTTTGCTGAAAACGGCTCTTCAAGGACGTTGGCCAAATGTCATACGGTGCACGTGGCCAGGCCACCTTAATGTGTTTGTTCAGTTTACCTCTTTTGGGCGAGTTATTTCATTTGTAAAACCATTTGACACGTTTCAGCAGTTCCTAATGGATAATCCCACTACACTCAGACAGTGCACTTAACGCATCGATGGTCCAGAGCTGAACGTATTTTTAACTTAGCAGCGGTCAGCTGTCTGGCCCATATAATAATCTGAATCGCACCGCAGCATATTAAACTCGAACCCTGACAGGCAGGCCGATTTTAACCTGCTCCACAGGCGACGCAGATTCACAAAAGCCTTTCTGGAATTCAACTTATATACCCATTTGGTTTTTTTCGAGAGACTCACCTGAAATCTTTCTGACACTCTCCTTCAAGATGTTCTCATCTAACTAAATGTGCTGCACTAGGCCACCACACGCTTCAGTCGATGCGATATTCGAGATATCCCAATACGTTGAATAGACGTAATACACTACTCATACACTTGTCGAATAGCTATGTATTACGTCTGTTCTGGACATATTCTCATCACACACAACAAAGGCGTTCGTTGGGCGTCTTCCTTGGGAAATACGGCCGAAAGATTCTTCTTTCAGGGTTAGATGCGTGTCCAGTAACCACCGCTTGCAGTGTTTATTTACATTTGCAGAGCACCGGTGCTTGAATCCGAGATTTCAGATTGTCCCCAAAATTAAAATTCATGGTGCCACGAAGCGACTGAGTTCCATGGTGAACGGTCCAGCTGTCCTTAAACATCGGCTGTTCCTCTGTGGACATCAACTGCGTGTGTTCACATATGGCATTCTATTCATCCTCTGGGCTTCGACCAAGCTGTGGCCTGCATGCCTGCTACTAGTGTTCGGTTTAGGTTTTTTACATTACATTTTCGCTGTTGCCTTGAACACGATTTGGATGTCGCTGGTCAGGATATTTATTCTAACGACTGGAGACCCCGGCTAAATTAAATGGAGCACGCCTTATTTAGGGAACTGTAGTGAGTTCGTTCCATGGCGCATTTTGAAAATAACTAAGCGTTCCTGGATGAATGATTGTTTGCCTATTAAAAGGCCGGAAAAAAAACAAGGGAGCATGTCGCGTCTCGCAACACCTATGCATTCGTTTACCAATATGATAAATTAAACCACATGGTAACTTAAGGCAGTCTTTAATGGAGGCAAAAGAAGTTTGCCACACCTACGGGCTTGTAATAATAATAATAATAATAATAATAATAATAATGTTTATTCCCAACTAGTGGGTTGCGTACCTTCAGGCATGATCATAAATTTACAGTCAGAATAAGAGCATGACTGGTTGGGTTTGTGGGTACTGGGAATTCCGTGGACAAGGGACGGCGACATAAAGAGTGGGCATTATTCTAAGTAGACGGTTACGCCTGAAGCCGTATGAGTAGGGAACCAAAATTACAAGGGCTCTTTCTATTTTATGGGGAACATATCAGATGAGACAAGGTACGATCGTTAAGATTTGAAAGTGGCGGGAAAAAACAATACGAGGGAGGGCCTAGCAAGAGTCATCCTGCCTGGTATGTGGTAAAAATAATAAAAGAAAAACTTCAGTCTGCAGGAAAAGTGGAACTAGAATAACGGATAAGAAGAGGCAGCAGAACTAGCACGATCTGATTTGAACTGAAGCCTAAAACCATTACCGAGGCATCGTAGCCTTGGGCTGTTTGGCGTATGGCCAGAGTCACGAAAAGCATAAATGGGGGGATATGCGGTACGGATAAATGGTAGTAGAAAACTCAGAATCATAGTGTGCAGTGTGACCCACTAGTGTTGCTGCTGGAGCGAGGTCGGGGGTAAAAGTTCCTTGGGAGAAGAAGTTCACGCTAACACACAAGAAGGAACGCGAACTGCACGGAAAGTAAATGACTTGGTGAGGACACCAAGGTAAAAGACACCGAGATGTTCAGATCCGACGGAAGGTTCAGCAAGTTGGAATGAACGCCTCCCGAAGGCGACTTTGATTCTGGTTGTAGGTAAGGGAACGAGTGGGCGAGCGGGCGCAGTCAAAGTAGGGAGTGAACAGTTGCGGGTATGCTATCAAACTGGGTATGACAGTGCCGTGCCGTCACTGCACTGAGATACTTCAGTTTCTGGACGGCCCCGTGATGGGTGTCGTGATTGAGGTATTTGGGCTGGGATGCGCAGTTTAGTGAGCAGCGGGATGTTGTGGGTTTTCCAGGGGATTCCGCAGGGATAGCAAGACCAGTGTAGTATCGCAGGTAGTACTTGTTTTTTTTTCCGGTCGGTGATCCCTTCAGATCTAATGCACAGATCGAGTGGAGTGGATAATGGCCAAACAGGACATCTATAGCACGTATTACCGCAGGTCGAAGCTTGGGAAGAAGATGAGATGGGATGAGATCAATAAGGCCTAGAGAGTTATAGGAGTCATCAGACAGGATATAATCTTTAAGAAGAAAGGAAACTGAACGTTTACCACAATTAGGATTGATCTACACTCAGTAGTCTAGTCATCAACGTCAAGCTAAGATTGCCAATATATGCTATTACACTACGTGAGATAGAGGACAGTTCAATGTAGTAGGCAGAGAGACAGCGTGGTAAGGTAAACCTAATACGTAAGGACTGGTTTGGTGGAACATCTGAGATAGTGAACTAGATTTCCTGGAGGTTATCAGTGAGTTCGACAGTACTAGGACAAGCTAGGAGGGAAGGCGAACGTGAGGAGAATGGTCACCAGTCACCGAGGCACTGCCATCACCTTCAGTCTATAAGTGGTGCATGGCGAAAATGACTTTCGACGCTAGCCTCGCATGCTGATAGTGGAGGGATTGGAGTCTCGCTATATATATATAAATATATATATATATATATATATATACATTGTATGTCTACACTCCTGGGAGCAGCAGATACGTCTATAAGATTAGGCCGGGATTAGGCTTGGGATGACGAGTTTAACGGGGTCTTCTAAGATACGTGAGAATCGCAAATTCAGAGGACTCTGGAGGCTGGTTTTGCTCGGTCGACCTGGGTTTTTTTGCCTTTCAGCACAATAACATCTCGTCGGAACGGCTTTGTACATTAGACTGTTCCCGGTATTTTGGCTACAGAGGGGTTCGAACACCGCTGCAACGCATACAGGCATGACTACATGCTGCTAGCCGTCAAATCGTCGAATTATCTCACGAGTGGCTGCAAGCTGCAGAGCCCGTATGTGTGACATCAGCCAGGAATAGCCACTCACTTTCAGCATTCCGGGTGGGACGTACTCACGCTGGAGGTCAAATAGTTGTATTGTTTAGGCCCCCTCTGCTAGTGTGTTTCTGGAATTCTCTTTTACGGCGTTCCGAATGCCTGAAACGTATGAAGCTGTAGATTCTGCCGAAAACGGACTGGTTCCTGACGCATGCAGAGAAGCTTTTAGCTGCCGGTGACAGGTTCCACGGGGTCACTACAGACAAGACGGTAGGCTGTCGCTCGATTCTTATAGATACTGTGAGTCACTTCAGAGAGATGCAAACACTGAACTGCGGTTAGTTGTTACAATAGCAGGACAGCCACAGTTTAATACTTAGCGTTTGAGGAACATTTGAGCCACAGTCTTCATCAAAACATGAGATATGGGAATAGCATCTGATAAACAGGTAAAACCATCGGCGCGCGCCATTAAATAGACGAACACCCTCACATGCGCTGGGTTCAACGATACCTGGACGGGGGGTTCCGAATACTGTCAAAGTAATAGCCATGTGTTTAGTTGGTTCAGAGCTTTGGTGGGTCAAATTACGCAAAAAAGCTCATTCATGTTCAGTTAGAGAAAATATATAACGGGCGCAGTTAGCTTAATTTGAAGTGAAATGCACGCACACAATTTTGATTTGGCCGTCCGATCCTCCCAGGATTTGATACATTGGCAGGAAATGATGCCACGTTCAATCGTTTAGCTTGCGGGAAATTTGGCAGCCGTTGATGAAGGCATCTAGTGACGTATGTAAGATAAACGTACCAATCAATCACCTGAAACTCATGGTTCATGGCCGCCATGCCAGATAGAAGCCGTGGGGATGACGGGGTTTTGTTCCGTTCACCGACCATTCGATGAATAGGAGTGCACCTAAACCATGGTACTGTCACAAGTCTTTTTGGATTTTCAACAATGCCTTTGTGCCCTTGATCCCCTAGTTATATGCAACGCTTGATGAACACGATTAAATAGGTAGCTGGTGGAGACAGTTGGTCAGGCAATAGAGTTCCAAAACTCCAAAAATTGGATTCTTGTGTGTAATTATGCTATTAGAAGAAGTTTTGTGTTCGAAAAATGCGTCCACATTGGATGTAGCGGGATCAAATGCACCCGAACAATTAAGGTTGATGTTTTTAGCAGCGTACGTGGGGGGTTCTTTTCCATGTCATATGACTTCTGAAAAGTACTTTCACCCTAGTCCACATATTTGTACAGCTTCACAGGTAGACGAAACCGGCAGAAGATTCTGCAATTTTGGCTTCAATGGTAAGCCACTGGTGCTATGTCACTGTTTTATCCCAAGAGCTGCGTGCTCTTGCACGTGGCGGCAGAGTATCTGCAGCGCTGGTGACGGGGGATGACTTAGATTTCAGAACATGGTCTCCAAAGGATTGCGCAGAACAAAGGAAAGTTCTGGGCAGTTTCACAACCTATTGGAATCTACAGTTAGGCCACTGTTAAACTGTAGATGTTTAACTCTATATCTTTCAGTGTCGGTCAGAGACAATTCAAGTTATGGGAGCATTTCCTCGTTTCGGGTAACGATTTCGTCGCAAACATCCTGCTATATCCACCCTTCTTTGAAGGAGTTCTAATCACGTAATCGTCCTTTGCAAGTACTGGAGCAAGGCCCTCCCGAAATCTGTTTGAATACTTTGGGAGTCTCGACGCATCAAACTTTACAAGATAGAACGTAGAATATCGAAGAAGAGTCAAGGGTTCCTACTTAGAATTGGTTCGCTGGAATGACATGTGGCAGTGTGTTTAATCTTTCAACAATTGAATGAATCCATTTTGAAGCTGAAGTGCTGGACACCGTTGGAAAGGTCTCTTCAGTAAGAGTGCCGCTCCGCGCTCCCCAACAGATCGTACTTTTGGAAGCCTTTTGATTGTGCAAGTAGTTGGCTCAAAAAATGGCTGCAGTATTCGACAGACGTACTAACTAGAGCTTCCTAAATACAAGATGTTTTAATCGAAGTTTATCCCGAGACATAACCACCATAAGGGACATTTGCAGGATCAGCGCATTATGCTCAGCGTCCAAAGTGCTAAACTACCACCAAACAGGTAGTGAAACGCCCATGTAATGCAGCAATCGTATTTATTCATCGGACTATAATGTACTTGCTTCAAAGCTCCGCGGCTTTGCCTCTTATTTAACAATTACTGGCACTTCGTTTGTCTCACTATTCGAGAAACAACATCACGAAAACACAGACTTTAGACTACTGCAAGAGCACTGTTTTGGGTGACATGTATGGCACAGTCCCAAATTAACTTGGTGAGCTAAGCTCTGAATACCATGCTCCCAAATATATGGAAGGTGCTAAAAGAGCCGAGCTTTAGGTTTTCTCTGCAAGCAAACTGTTGTTGTACGAGCTGCACAACTTCCGCTTGCACTTGGGTGACAAGTGCAGCAGAATGTTTGAGGTAATGCACCACAGGGTTTGCATGTGTTAAAAAATTCGAAGCAACTGAAAACTAAGGCAAGAAAGTGTGCCGCGTTGCCGGTCAAACATTCAAACTGAAAAGATGCATTCCAGCATGAAACAGTCATCAAGAATAGTAGTCTTTAAGACATTCGGTTTTTCTGCTTTTCTTTATGTCCTAATAAATAAAACGTAGGATCGTCGTAGTAAAGCAGACCAATATATCTAACTCCTGCGCGGACTGTAGGCATCTGGCGAGCAATTTTTCTTCATGACCAATTTCTGCGGCATATTGCTTGTTGCGCACCATGCCATATAACGTGTGAGACCAACTGTTTGCTATTTCAAAGCCACGCACAGAAGTTCGACTGATCAGCATGCCGTCAACCACTGAGAAGATACACTGCTTTTATCGAAGCCTGAAAGGTCGTTTTAAAACACTCATCTCTGACAAGTAAAAAAATTCTCTATGTGGCATCGATATTCAAGCGATTCAGATGATGTAACGTGTTTGTGTCTGCTGAAACAAATGAGTAGAATAGTCTCCATTCTCTATCGGAACAACCACGAGACCACAGTTCCTAAACAATTTGTAGTTCCTATCTTGTTCAAATCAAGGCAAGCTCAATGATGGCGGGAAATATTTTGGGTGTAAGTCCGCGTGCCTCCGGTGGAGAGTGGGGTGCAAAATTGACCGACACCAACCCGAATCTGCTTCGAAAAATATTGCAGTGGATAGAGAATTTTGAGATCATCAGTGATTGAGTACCTAGTTAAGGCCAAACAATCGTATCAATATTTGGTACATTGTTAGTTGTTAAGTCCAAAATAGGAAGTAACCAACACGACTAAACAGATTGATCCTGGATCAAGGCTTTGACCGGGTTGGCTAATGTCTTGTCGCTTAGCAGTGCGTCATTGTTTTCGCCGCACTGAATTACGCAATCAAAGGGGAAGTAGCAGCTTTCCCAGATAATTCAGCCGTATCCAGACTGGGGACCCAAAATGGGAAAAAAGGCCAAAACGTTTTGCTAGAGAGCGCTAGCTCATGAGTTAGACTGGAGCTCGAAACAGCAAGCAGTATTGGTGGTCACAATTTCGAACAACTGCTGTGAGTCGACACTACCCATTTTAAAATACGATACTTTACATTCAGGTGGAGATAATAAATTACGACGGTTTGTAGTCGATGTGAAATGGTGTGGCCATATGCAAATGTGAGGGACGCGCGTTAGGTAAATTGTGTACCACCAATTTCACAGTTAGCTGTGCACTTGGCCAGGAAGCTTGGTAGGAGAACATTTGGGTGAGTGCACGGTTCCCAAAATCGTTTTCGAAGCGTACGTGACATTGTACCTAGCTCGCCCGACCCGGCGGTTACCTGGCAAGCATAGGTGGAGGTAGGATTATTATGCCTTGGAGCATGCTGGGGCAAAGAAGGCTAAGAAAGCCAACACGGAAAGTTCTTGGAACGGCACAGTTAAGCTCATTCAGAAAATGAAAAAAAGACATGTTACCATTTAAGAGCTACGCTGAGCAGGGTCGATGGGGGTGTACTTATCACTCGGGATAGAGGATTGAAGGGGGGAAGTGGGTTTGAAGTGGCGGGAAAATGCTGAGTATGAGCATCAAGATGCGGTGGAGAAGGTCGTTGGGAGAAGGGTAGGCGTACGAAGAGAAATGTTCTCAACCGTGCACCCCAGGGCATCGCCGGAGCCATGGAGTGCGGGATTGCAGGACATGGAACGTATAAAGCATGTGGTGTTTTAGAGGTGGGTCTCGGCAGAAAAGGGTGAGCAAGTGGAACAAATTTGGAACGGTAGGCTAAGCCAATTGAGAGGGTGCATGATGGAAATTTGAGACACATCGATAGCTTAGAACACAAAAACAAGAGCAGTGGTATTGGACTGATGTATGCTACTTGGATATGAGTTGAAGGATGTCTGCTCCTGGAGCAACGAGTCGGAGTAAAACTTGTAGTTCTCAGATACATCATGTCAGCAGTGGCTGTTTTGGGACCTGTATATTCACATAGCTTGGGCTTGATGGTGGAGTTGCATGTGGGTGGAAATACGTCGGCATGAAAGGTGAGCCGGATGGGGCTCAACCCTGTATGACATACAGAACAGTGACTCAGGTAACCTGAAATAGTGCACGGCTTCCAACATGTTTGGTCAGTCTGAGATGTGAAAGCGTTCTTTATCCATTACAGAATGATGAGAATCACAAGAGTCTATCTACAAGCGCAAGCACGAAAGCTGATAATCAATGTCCAACAGAGGAGCCACTAGTTGTTGACTATGGGTTGGTTATTAGTTATGCAGAAGAAGATAAATCAGCTTTTTAAAGAGGGTTACAAGGTATCAGTACCTTAAACCAGAAGTGAAATGAAGTTGGGATTTAGCACTTCAAAAGAGCAGATTTTGTACTACGTACTCCCTTAATGACTAGGTCTCCGCTATGCCTACTTCCACGTGTATACGTTGGAAGACGCATGAGGTCCTTGATCCTGGGGATCACTCCTGTGCCACTCGATCATATAAACACCTTATATATACCCATCTAGTTTTACCTTTGCTACAACGAATATTACATACGATCACTGAATCTGAGCATCGCAACATCAGTGCACACAAGTTAGTTTATTATCGACGACAGGACTAATTGAACAAGTATTAATTTTGTCTGCATAACATTAGGACGCCTGAACAACTAACGCAGATATGATCAATGGGATGTGCGTTTTTCGTTGTCGACTCTTTGTCGAATAAATTTGTTATACGGAGAACAAAAAAGAGTGACAGTTTATGACAGTTGTAAATAAAACCATACTTCGGCTCCTGTGGGTTTTCGTTTTTGGGGGCGGGCATGGCGAAGCGACAAAGTATTTTGTTATGATGATGTCGAGGCGTCGGTGGCCGTTGCATCAGGCTGTCATGCATAGTTCATGCCCATGCATAGGTATGGGCCATACATTCGTCGTTTCAAAACGAAGAGACAATTTTTCTAATATTCAAAAAAGCAACAATTGCATGACATTAACTCACCTTGGAGGGCATCGACGCCGACATTGTCGTCGTGTATTTCACCTAACGATGAACATGAATAATAATGATGTGTATCTCGCAACGCAGCCAGGATGCACAGAATCTTTTCGGTTGAGGGATCAGGCACATTTAACCTAACCAAACTGCATGTTCCCTCGCGGTATTCATCAGATTGTTCAATGGTCCGCAAATATGGTGGCTCCATCGCGGACGACCGATGACCGTGAGTCAAACTGCATAGGAAATCACATAAAATAAAATTAATAGCCGCCAACCTACTCAACACGCAACCAAAAATAGTGGAGGAATGAGGAAGGTAATTCTCTTTGGAGTTCTCTGAAGTCGATTTTTAACTCTATCAACAGCTGGTGAGTACTTATGATAGCGTTTTCAAAAAAAACCAGACTGGTTCTTACTCGGACGCCATATAAGTGTGAAAAGTACATCCGTGTATGCTTGTCCCGTGCGGAATCAGTGCGGTTTAGCACTGCACGGAAACAGAAGGCCTCAGAGTATGTTTCTATAGGGGCGCTAACTCGCAATTATATTTTTCTGCGAAGGGTCCCCAACTTTTTGATGACCGCTACATTGCGCGTGATGCTGCTTAAAGGCATGTCTTCTTCGTTTATTGGCACCCACTCCAGGGGGTCGTAGTCATCAAAGGTCCACGGAGAGATGGTTCTTTCATCAGAAACCAACTTCCCACATCCAATCACAAAACCCTTTTGTCGTCGAAGACCTTGAATACTACGCGCATGTATAAGAAAGGCAGAAATATGAGGAGCAAGACACTTGCACGCAATTCGACTTAGTGGCTGGATGAACACACGTTTATTCATTGGACCAGCACGAGAGATAAGCAGAGCATATGACTGCAGATTTATGTGATAATAATAATGATAATAATTATTCCCAGCTGCTGAGTTGCATACCTTCAGGCATGATCGTAATGGTGCAGTCAGAATAAAAATGTGATTGGTGAGATTTGTGGATAATGAGTAATGCGCGGAAACAGGGAAGTCTCACAAATAAAGGACGTTATCCGACAGAGACGCTGTTGCGCTTAAACCGGCAAGATTTAATTGCGGTAGACATCGAGGCCAGGAAACAGCTAATAGGGTATTCTTCTATCTTCTGGCCAACATATCAAGCCAAAGCAAGATTCCGCCTTCAAAAAGATACTATTTGGAAGCAAAATGGAGGCAGCATGTGTGGCACGTGATAAGAAGAGTGCAATCCTCGGATAATGAGGAACCATAACAACGAAACTCGTCGAGCAGTTGTGTGGCAGTGATCCGGATGGTCGATTTGAACTAAAAGTAAAAACCACTGCTGAGGCTCAATGGCCTCTGGCAGTTGGTTTTATGGCTAGGTTCGTGAAAAGCTTGAGGATGATAAAAGTGGAGGAACTAGCACTACGGGTAAACTGTATCAGGAGTGTCAAAACTAACCTTAGCCTTATTTCCTCACTGTTCAGAACCATTCTGCATCTTCTGATCACGCGCAGTGCATGCACATTAAGCAGTGGGTCTGAAGAAGCGCAATGAATGAATTATTTGTTTGGTTCCACAGCCCACCCATTCATACACACAACAATGGGGAGCGCCTCCACCTGACATGGCGTTTCACACCAATGCTTCGTCGTCGTTTAGCCATAGTACACAGGCTCTGAACATCACCATTTCATTTGCCTCCGCTACTTGTCTCTTCCAGCGGCTGTTTGCTGTTTGGCCGTTCGAAATGACTGAACTTTTCAACTGGCCTGGCTTTCCCACGACAGGATAAAATATCCGGTAGCTGGAGTTTTTAATAATGCACCAATCGTAATTTTAACTGCTTGGTGGCTTGTCACCCTGCAGATCTCGTAGCATGCACGGGGGATGAAAAACTTGTGTGGTCGACGGGTACGCCCAGCTGAGAGGGTCGCCCTGTTACTTTGCACAATGGTGCGTTCGTATACTTGCCACTACGCAATTTTTTGCAACGCACCACTTTTTAATTGAAGCTAATAGCAGCGCTTCGGGAACTGGTGACCATTTCTCTTACATTCACTTTCTCTCCTAGGTTATGGTACAGTCCAACTCACGTAATGAATTCCAGATATACTAGGCCATCGTCTTGGAAGTCCATTCCGTCAGTCCTTATACGTTTGAGTTCCATAACCACACGACCTCTCTGGGTGCTTATATCGGTTGGCTCTAGATCTCCTGTACTTTATTATCATATATTAGCGAACTCAACCCCTGCTTGATCGCACAAATCCACGCCCATCCCGCCTCATTTAATCATTTGTTGTAACCTCCCTAGTTGTGGTAAACGTTAAGTTTATTCTCTATCCATTAATGCACATTATACTGTCTGATAGCTTTACTTATCTCATCCCATTCCGTCGGCTTCCGAAGCTTCGACCTTCGGCAATGCCTTGCTCGGACTCCCTGTTTGGCTGTTATCCAATCCACTTGGCATGTGATCTGCATCCACGGAGATCCCCACATAAAAAACGCATGCGGTCTTGCATTGGCTTCGGTCTACCTCTGCGGATTTCCTTGGCCAACCAGGAAACAAATCCCGCTGCTTAAAGAGCTGCACATCACAGCCCAAGAACCTTAAACCTGATGTGTCATGGGGCTGTCCAAACACCGAAGCATGTCAGGCCAATGATAACACGGCACTGCCACACCCAACTTCACGGCATAACCGCAACTAGTCCCTTCGAATTATTGACCGTACCTCTCGCCAGTCCGACGACCACTGCTTTGCAGCGTCGAAATCGAGACTTTCATGTCGCCCGCAAAAAGTATGGACTTACAGGAACATCCGGAAAGCCGTTGTCGCCTATCAGAAACAGAAGTGGACCCAAAACAGCGCATGGATGAACTCCAATGGAGGCCGGTGCTGTAGATGAATAGGTCGAGCATACTTTCACTCGGAATGTTCTGTCTGATAGGAATACCTTGATCCAGAGTAGGATTTCCCCTTTGATCTCGCAAGGCTCGAGCTTGTGGAGCAGCGGGACGTGTGGGACTCGATCGAATGCTTTTGAGAAGTCGAAATATATGGCACCTAATATGACTCCCTTGTGCTCGGCTTAGGTTAAGCTGTCCATAAATACGAGCATGATCATCACGCTAGAACGGTTTGGGAAAAATCCGTGTTGAACTGGAGATACCAAGTTTTTGAAAGTAAGGTGATCTAGGATGGCTCGTTTCAGAATGCGTTCCATCGTCTTGCACGGCATGCTATCATGCTAGAGGCCTGTAGCTCCCGGATATTAGTCAGTCAACAGTTTTGTGAATTGATGTGAAAATCGCTTCCTTCCAAGAAGAAGGAAGAAGGCCTTCGTCAAGCGACTGACGAAATACCAGGTAGAAAGTACTTGCCAGGGCGCACGACGTTTCCTTCAGGATCATTGGATGGACTTCGTAGGGCCCCAATGCGCAGAACGGGTTGATCTTGTGCAAGAGTTGCCGAGCGTCCTCCACCGTGAAGACCAAGTCGGTTAGTTACGCCTTGACAAGGTTGGATGTATCAAAGACGCTGGGGCCGAATATAGACCTGCACAGTGTTATCTGTAGACTTCAGATACTACTATTAAATCACTCGCGTGTTCTCCGTCTATGTCCCTCAAGGTGAACGCTGATGGCTTGTTTCTCCGGCGACGTCTCATGTATGTATACAGCGCATTTCTTTTTTTCCTGGGAGAGGTCTAGAATGATTGCTTGGTTTCATGTGTTCCATTGCCGGATGCCTGATTTACAGCTGTTTCGAATTTTACGATATGCCAGCTCATCCCCTGTGTCTCCCGTGGTCATTTTTTTGAAAAAAATAGTTGAGACCTCTTTCCCATAGGTAGGTAGCATACAGCCCATCCGACTGCGTGCTGTTTTTCAGGGTGAAAATCGCGTCAGCCTCGTGGACTTTCTGGACAATGGTCGTGTATAATTCTCCCACTGAGGCTGGTCCCAGTTTAACGTGTTCTGGAAAGATGCGCATTCCTGAGAAGCATGCACGGCAGAAGTTCCGAATTCACGGTTGAGGTTCGGGATTTCTGGCCCAGAAGGAGATGAAATCAAAGGTCGGTACACATTGGACAGTATGTCCCTTTGGAGCTTTAATTATCGCCTGATCGACAATGTGTCTTTATTTGGTGATGACCTAATCCAGGGGGGATGGAGCTCTGTGCGGGAGGCCTTGTAGGCGTCAGAATCACTTCCAGCAAGAGATGTGTGAAGTGGTAGCTGGAGGAGAGTTATTCAGGTTTTTGTATGAGGAGTTGAGCATTTTGGGGAGAACTCGGGGGACAATGATGGACCACGCCGAAAAGAAGTGAATTGGTCCCGCGCAACAGGATTTGGACCCACGAAGCATCGGAAAAAGATGCAGGGGTGGTATCGGAAATGGAGCGGGATGAGGCGTTTGGTGCCCACAATCTGGAGGCCCCAATTCGTCCAGAGAGCAAGAACATTGGCCAACCACATGCCTCTCATTTTCGTCCGGGTTTTAGCCCTCAGCCTTTTTGATATACCGGAACGCCAGCCTTCCCTATGTTCACGCTTTGGACCGTATGTTAACCGCAGTTTCTGCAGCGCAAAATAGCATCGACATTTTGAGTTCAGCGCCCATTCTAGCAGCCCGACTGTGTTTGTCTACCCTCCACTAACAGTTCAGATTGGACTGGGCACATGCGTAAGGAATTTTAAACATGTCTGCTGTCGACTGGACTGTTGGGTTCAGATAACTGTGCTAAACTGATGGATGAGACAAAAGAAATAGGCGGACGTGCACCCAATAATACCCGCGCGTCTGCTGACGAAATTTTTCAAACATGAATTGAACCTTTTGGTGAGAAGATTATGGCGGGTCTCTTTGGAAACCGATTCGAAGCCATCTACTAAGGCGTACGACGTCCACCTCCAGTCAGCGCTATTCGGATCAAGGCACGGAACAGATCACTCATCTTGGATTCGTGCTTAAACTCGCTGCACTGTGGTATTTTAAGTTGGTGGTTATTTTGATGACCAGGCCGTATCAACCGTGAATTGCCTAGTGTTTTCCAGTTGAAGAAGATTCCCTCAGCGATCAAGGCAAAGAGACGTGTGGCGCTCAAGAACTCCAAAGTGGTCTTATGTTTTCGGTGTTTCCGAATAATAGATTGGAAAGTTCAAACAATCACAAGGTTAATAAGTTTGATATTCAAACCTTCACTGTTCTTTTCGGATTTGCTTTATCCAGACGTAACTCAAGCTTCCATTCCGCAAATTTGTTTCTTGTGAACTAAAGTACAGTACATGGCATCGGTGACCTAGATTTTGAATATACGTTTTAGAAAAATCACGTAGGTAAACAAAAGTTCACTGAATGAATTGCTCGAGGGTTACACACATATTTTGCTCTCATTTATAACCGTAAACGATTGTTGTTTCCCATGATTTATTCTCTGACGTTCGCATTGGGTAGAATCAGGACCAATTGCAGCAGTACGTGGGAGAACAATGGATAACCCAACCCAAAACACAGAAAAGGCCCACCGGAAATCCTATGTGAACCTTGTTTCACCTTCCAGTGTTTGTCTCACTTGAGTAGGGATGAAGCCTGAAAATTTAAAAAAAATGTTTCACTTGCCTTTCTGCTTGGAAGAACGCTCGGAAACATTCTAAGATTTTAGCACTTGAGCTTTATTTTTACTAAACATCTCATGAAGTATTTGAAGCCCCTGGCTTCCGTAGCAGGAAGGAATCTCCACAAGAAATTACCAAATCATCCTGCACCGCTAAAGAAACATTACTTAGCCTAAAAGTAAAAATAATTTTCACAAAGAGAAAACCTTCCCTCTGAAAAGTCGTTAACCAAGGAGCCAGGAAAGACGTGCCCGCGTGGTGCAGACTCTGTGATTGAAGGACGTGTGGGGCTGTATCTGGGCCAAATGTGAGTTAATTAAGCAACCTGTCGAATGGTCACGGACAAGCCAATTCACCTCCAACAAATAACCGGAAGTTGCTCACTTCACTCTCCTTAAACATTCGTGGGATGCACATTTCCCATGAATTCCAATCAGGATGAAATAGTTTTTCGATACCATCCGGCTTTCCACCATCAACTGGTTTCACTCACAAGGAACGTCTAATTGGACGATCAAACGATTTGCAACTTAGTTAATCATGTTCCAGGATAATCACATTTTCACAGCCTGAGATCGAAATCCCCACCGGATATTTCCTTCACAAATTCAGTGAAATTATTTTGGCAGGTACACGAGGATAAAGTCCTCGGAAATACTTTTCAACAGAAAGAAATCGCCTTTCGCCAAGAAAACACCACGATTTGCTGTACCAGGGTTTTGCCCCCGTCTACACGAACACCAAACATATTTGGTATGTCCTCCACGCGGGCTACAATCTAGCAGACTTCATTGTATAACTAAGAGTTATAGCTGGAAGGAAGTATTAGATAAATTCCAAGAAGTTGCTTCAAACGTCATTCGGTTTTGGGAGCAATCGGGTGGGGGTATTATTGCATTTTATTTTCCACCGATCAATGTGGAGTATTAGTAGTGCTTTATTCGTAGGAGAATATATTCTGTTATGTGTGAAAGAGAGTGTTCTTTCAGTGCAAACTGTGTATGTTCAATAACTGTTTCAATCTTATTTGGAATCAAAAGCTGCGTGTGACTGGCGAAATTCCAGTAAGGCTTTTCGAACCCGCGACCTACCGTCTAATAGTTCAAACTCTTGACTGTTCGGCCAACAGCGGCTTCTGCATTATCAATTCCCCGCCATGTGCTTTCATACCTGGTATCATACGAGTGAAGAAAGCATTTTCTATCGGCATGCGCAGGTATAAAGTTTTCCCTGATATTCTGCCACAAATTTTAGGAATCTTTTCTTATGGTTCCGGAAACCGCTTATCGGAATCGGGTATGAAATCCGTTTTACGGGTACCATCTCTGTTACGTCCGGTTCTTATTAGGCCACATCAGTTTTACTATTCGACAGGTCACAATCTAACCAGCAGTTTTTTAAACCACTACCATGTCAATCCCTTTATTTTGAGTACCCTGAGATTACAATCCATACTGATTTGTCGGAATCTGATCATTTCGCGTATGAAAATATTTGGCCACATCCAAATTGGTGGTGCATTAAAAATAATTCTGACCACCTGGCTTTCTCTGTAGGCACGTAGACACGTAGAATTTGTTGGAATGTGATGGAGAACCATGGACTACAAAATTTGACCCTGAGTGTCAGTTGAACCTACCCTTTATGACACCAGGGCAAGGACTGCAAACCCTAAGGGGAAAGTGGGCCATTACTATCAGTCAAACTAGTGCTAAGCAGACATATATTCTCGCTGTGTTCGGGATAATCAGGTGAACACATAGAAAACAACGTGCCAACCTAAAAAATCCTGAGGGTATCTGATCTCACGTATATTTTAGGGGAATGGATAATTTGTTAAAGGGAGTATCGCATTGTCAGCGAGGACCGCGATGGAGATTGGAGGTTATTTAACTTCGGAAAAAGATAGGTTATAGTTTTGGTGCTCCATGATAAACAGAAACATTTATCTAGGGTTTTTCGTTTCAAAAACCTGGTGATTTCTTCGCAGAGATGAAGACAATGTGTTCACGAGCGGGATGTTCTCTTTTGGCGGGATTCATGATTATCGCTACGATGGACCACTAGTATACCTTCCTTTGGTATTTCCCAGTAAGTTATGGATAATCCAAGCTACCAAGTGAGTTAAAAACTGTTGGCAGTGCCTTACGCAGTTCCGTAGTCTACAGTAGTAAGTGACCGGTAAAGATGATGCGTCAAAGAGTGGTGGATACACAAATAAACGAGTTCTCCTGGAAGGACGAAATAGACGGAAAACTACTCCCCACACCTACATCTTGAAACTGCATACGTGCTGCAAGTTAATGCGACGCATATTGGTTTTGTCATGTGCTGCCCGTATGTATTAGCCTAGTGAGCTTCGTTGAGCTACGGTGCTACTTCTGAACGATTTAAATTGATGCTACCCGTCTTTCGGCGGTACTCGCACTTCAGTTTGGAGACAGCGTGATGCTGTATGATGTAACTGATGACCAATGACACTGCCGTTCTTGCTGCTAATTTCTATATGGATTACCTGGGGGTGCAATCACCTTGAAATAATTGTGGGAAGCTAGCCTCAGTCACTTCCATCTTCACCTTTGTTTTTTTCTTGAGAATAAGTTTTCCAGATAAATCTTGGTTTTACGGCAGCAAAGCACCAGTTTTGAATACTGAGGTCATCCTATCGATGATGATGATTAATTTGTCACTAGTGATGAACCGACTGATTAAATCCTTGATGGTGTTCCATAGGAGCATTTACAGGTCAAGCAAATGGTAACCAAGAGTCTTTCAATACCGTTAAAGGCAAATAACTTTGAAAGATATTACAAATTTTTAACGCAATATGGCTTTGCGTCTATCGCGTTCGTCCCGCAGCACAGGTTTGTTGGAAAAACCCAAAACCGGGGTGTGTCACAGGTGAAGTTGGACAGGCGTACTGAGCGCACATCTTTTCCGCAACAAAACATTTCACGTAAGTTTCAATAATCGAGCAATAGTTTGAGTTAATTGACGGGGCGCTGAAAGCTTAGAAAATGTATGCTAGGTATAGACCAATGAAGAACGTAAAGTCTGACGCCGAGTTTTAACAATTGCATAATAAAAACATCACCTCGCATCTATCATTAACATTAGACTGTTAGGGAGAGTGACTAAATATTTAAATTCATTTGCAACATCAATAAAGTTTGAAGTACTGGTTGGTTGTTCAGGTCTTGTTATTAGGCATTTAAAATTTAATATCTCAACCTGATTGATAAGGATTGCCCATTAAATAAGCTAGTTTATTCTGCACCTATTTAAGTGCTTTCAACTCGCAGGTAGTACCGCACCATACGCTTAGCAATTGCAGAGGCCGATTGACTGAATCTAGTGAGAATTTTGAAAACGAACTCACTGTTATGAACCAAAATTGGTGTTTGATCAGATGATGGTTGCCAGGCCCTCCGGTGCTGGCAAGTTGTTTGCAGGACATTTTTGGCAAACATTAGGGATGTTATAAAAGCGGGTTTAAGTGGGTACCTCTCCCACACGTTCTTGCTTTTATGTGGTTTCATACACCATGTGCTCTCGGTTGTTTTGGCTGCCCATTTATTGGGTATCCCTTTTGAAATCCTATGGGTCCGTTTACATTTATGATTTATCTAGTTGTCAGAATTCCGCTCGTTCGCCTGGCTAAACAATGGTCCCGTCAGCTACGGTTGAATAATTCTGCCTGAGTACAAAACCTGCTACTGAGAGGCAATCAAAGTTCACTCATCACAGTATACAAAGTCTGGGATTGGCATTATCCACACACGGCTAGTGGGAAAATGACCAAATTTGAGCCCGATTCATTCCCGAGAACACGTCAGCAGGCCCGTCAAATGTGACATGGTCCCTCAGCCACCAAAAGCAAAGTAACTCCACAACTAGAAATTGTAAAGTTGTACAGGGGACCGCAGCTGACACATCTAGTAGGAGCGGGTAAATCTAAACCCCAGAAATCCTTCCAGCATATCGCAAATAGCATCATTGATCAAACACTCGAGTGGACCTATTTTACCATGTGATGTATATAAGCAGGGAAGTAAAACTGCCGATAATTCAAGATGTAGGGACAAGCAATTAAATTGAAGGCCAGAGGACATAAACTTAAAAACGTCGTTCGAGAGCGAAATTAGTTAAGATATGTGTCAGTCTCCAAATGAGTTAAGATCACCGTTCTCTCGCCACCCGTAACTACAATTGTTGTTGGTTTCTGATAATACCTTCTACAGGTCTTCATTGAGATGACAATATACCAACCAGCAACCAGAAGCACGAAAACCAATAAGCACTAATTAATAAGGTGAAAAACGAAACCCTCTTGGTTATAAACCAACATGGGTTCATTTGGGAATGGCCTGGTTCACCCATGTGGTGAAAAGGTACACTACGGTGTTCCTGTTTCTGGGGGCATATGTTTGTGGCTGACAAATTATTATTAAGCGGATAATTGCGAGTAAATCACGTTCTATTTTCTACAAAGACATATTTTTTTAAAAGTTTTTTAAATTCCCATGTGTGAACTTCAGCAGTTTGTAGATTGTTTTAAATCAGATACCAATGGCCCCATAACTGACCAGCATTTTATCACCCCCAATGCATCATCACACGAAAACGCTGATGCTTCAGTGCGGTACAACCATGCATCAATGTGTCATCAGATTACTTGCAACTAGGCGATTTATGGTTGTACGATGGCCGCGGTGTTACCGAGGTGCCCATTCCAGGACAAGAGGATGATTTGCGTTCTCAACCAAAGCACTTAGCTGAAACGCCAACCCGCAAGGCCAGGTTATCATAAGAGAGCTGAAGACAGCACGACTTCCAGGAGCAAGCCCGCATGACTCTTCCAAATCCTAACCTTAAGGGCTAAGAAACTTTGTTAAAGTGACTGAAAAGTAAATGCGTCCTGTCAAATTACATCACTTATAATGGTACTGTAATTTTGATGGCGCGTCTGGAGAAGATTTCGCTGCAAGATTTCGCTCAGTTCACTACATCCAATGGTGCAGTGAAAACCTGATATCTAATTTTTCCTTTGCAATTCCCATTAGAGTGATGCTGGAAATTCATCTGCCTGCATCGGAAACCTAATGGGTTCAATTAGCGGCTGGACGTTTCCCTCACACCCACTGTGTATAAAAATGATATTGCTCTACTTGGTTCCACTTCCTCAAAATTGCAAACCGCTTTAAACAAACCGGATAATCCCGCCGCACGGTTTGACATAAGCTTCACATCTGCAGCGAAATTCGCTGCTACATGACTGGGTAGGATCAATCACAAACCTCATCCCAAAACATCTCCTCCAATGATTACCATCACAGTTTTCCGAAACACCTGTCAACGTCACTGCCTCCAATACTTTACTATATCTTTCTCGCTTCTCCACATTTCTGTGGCCAAAAATGTGGCGGCTGGCACAACATGCCCTCGGCACATGGCTCATACCCGCCAAACTGTCAGCCTGTGTGGCTGACTGACACTCTAGCAGTATCTGAATGTATATGCGTAATTTCTATACTTAGGACGCAAATTATCGATCAAAATTCCGATAATCATGGTCAAACCAAGTTGAGTTGTAATGCCGTTGCAAATCTTCATTCACTAAAAAATTAACAGTTAAATTTCATGGGGCAGAAGTGCAACAAAAACCCACCAACGCCCCATTTGAGGTGCCGCAGATAATAATTAAGAAAATAATGTTTATCAACAACTTGTGCGTGTCATAACGTCAGGCATGATCCTAATGTTACAGTCGGAACAAAAGCATGACTGAAGGGGTTGTGGGTACAGGGGTGTGCGTGCAAAAGTGGCAGCCTCACAAGCAGCGGGCATTATTTGATGTAATAATAATAATACGTTTATTTCCCAACTTGTAGGGGACATACCGATTGAGGCATGATCGGGTGGTTACAACTTCAACGTGGCAGGTAACAATACAACGAGTGTGCTACGTGAAAAGCCAACACAGTTATGGGAACCCAAAAAACGAGGACAACGGACATGAGATACGACTAGCTCAAAGATGAGGCCTGCTGACCCGAACTAAAACTGAGAACCGTTACAGACCATGAGTGACCTTGGGCGGTCGAGTAGATGTCTAGGGTCACCAAATGCAAACATGGGGATGGAGATTGAAGAATTCGATCTGGAGACAAATGGCAAGTTTTGTCTCAAAAATATGGTTTAAAATAGAAGCTGACTCACTGGTGTCCCTTTTGTAGAAAGGTCAGGTGTAAAGGGTAGTTTTGATGGGGATATAGTGCCAGTGCATAGGGCCAATGGAACACCGTAAATGAAAGTGAAATTCTCAAAGGGGCAAACCGAAAGTGCGGCAGGAATCTACGTTGTGTGAATGTGTTAACTAGCAGTGCAGTTAAATGTGCACATGTGCATCCTAATGCCTCTCCTTCGACTGCATGCTCCAGAAAGCCGCTGAGATTTATTGAGAAGCATGACACTTCTAACCTTTACGACGTGACATAAAAAGAGTTGTCTCAATTTTGAGCTGGGTCAACACTATTGATTCTGTTTCTGTTTGGTTTGGTTTGCTGAAATGTTTGTGGCAGTTGGCTTGAAAAAATGTCCTGTTGACGTTAACTTCTATTGCATACATATTGTAGAATTTCAGTGGGAGAACACATTATTTGTCAGCAAGGTCGCCCCATTCATTTCAACACCGCGGTCCCTTTTTTCTATGGGCCTTGGGAGCAAATCGACCAAGTTCATCGTCTCGTACATGAAGGTGCAACCCGAGATATGATGGGAGTACATACACTGCAGTGCAATCGTGCCCCATCATACCCACTATTGTGTGTTCAATTTGGTGACCTTGAGGTCCAATGGAAAATGAGCGATCTCTGGAAAAAGGTGGGTACATTCTCCATAAAGGCCTGTAATCAACTTCCACTCCTGTTTTTTGCAAGGCAAATGCGCTTGAGAGAGCCTACGAACGGGTGACGTTTCTGCGATAGAAGTTTTGGTGAAATAAATCAATCTCAGTCGGCTAATTTTACCGGTGCTGAAATGTCGTACAGCACACCACGTGTAGCTGTATCATCTAAGCACCAAACATACATGTCGCATGGCCAGTTGATTGTTGACGCATCGACAGTTTTGCTTACATCAACCAGAATTAGTGTGCCCTGGGTGTCGGTAGGAAACTTAGGCATTAGTTTGGAGAGCAGAGCATCTTGTACACTTGGGCTCATTCGCAGCTGAAGTCAACATTTTCTAGAGAACTGGACGAATCTCAGCTAAAAACATTTTTTCATGACGTCCTTCAATTACGTGTACCGCAGTTTTCATTTTGGAGATGAAAACCTGCGGAAAACCCTTCCATCAAATTTGAAGATAGAAGAGGTTTGAAGACTTGTTGAAGACTTGAAATACACCTTAGTGATGAGCCGGGGAGAGACTAGTAATTCGATTATTTTTCAGAATCCAGAGAGATGCAAGGAGGGAAGGCCTTCGCTACAAAGTCGTTCATTTAAAAATACCAACTAAACGTTCACAAACTTTTGGCCAGGAAAGTAAACCTCTCCTACGCAGCTTATTTTTACAAACTGAATATCCTCACGCGTCTTCTTGAACTTATGTGGACATTCATTGACCATCAAGCAACTGTAAACGAATGCTGCAAAGCGGTTCCACAGGTTTCGTAATTAGCCCGACCTTCCACTAGACACGAGGCCGAGTTACGAGAAACCCACATACTATTCGTCTACCTCATCAGTAGTATCAGCCGTTACACGCCTTTTCCTTTTAAAAATGGCTCGCTTGCCACAGAGTTCCAGTCAACTCCGTTAGTCGGCCTCAATAGCTCGTCTTTTGGCAGCTCCGAAGTGGAGTCCCATTTACTCTTTTCGATCCTCGACCGTCTTGAATTGTATAGACGTTCCCCCGGCGGTCGGTAAAGATAAAAGGACCTTGCCATCGAGTGCCCCGCTTACGCGACTCCAGTCCACTCCTTCTAGAATTCTGATGATCGTTCCACTTGACCTCCGCGCATATGGAGAATGTTCGTGCCTATCTACCAGCCGTTAATTCTGTTCCTTTCCAGAACGGCGGTCAAGTTTTCCCGAACTTTCCTCTTTCCCTCTCCTAGCTCCTCTGGAGACAATCGTTTTACCGGCCACAATACAGTTTCCTGATCAACTGAATAGCGCGGATGCTAACCGTAATTCAGGAGGAACGCCGGCTAGTTATTGGTTGACCGTAAGGAACCATGATGTGCTAGCAACACCATCGGCAGTTGTACTTCCCAGTCACCCCTTTTGGCCGCCAGCCACTCCTTGATCGCTGCGCTACGTCACCAAATTTGTTTGTGGGTGGTAGGGTGCCGTCGTTATCCGTCTGATGCTCAGCTTCTGTAAGCAACTCTTAAACTCTTCGCTCTCAAATCAAGGCGCCTGATCCGTTAGGATCATTTCTAGCACCTCGTGGTTTGCCACGATTTGAGGCCTTACCACTCCGCTGAACGTCGGCGCCCGTTGATTGAGCATGGCTGCCGCCTTGATTCACCGCCACAGGTGTTCTGCTGTTATCACGATATACTGATTTCCGCCGGTCGTTACCAAACAGGGGCCCCTGACGCCAACGGACCATAACTTGCCGATTTCTGAGACAAATCTGCGTTTCATGGGACAGTTGCCCCTGTCGTATCCCCTTTCAGCATTTACCACTGCTTACAGGCACCACATTCAATTCTCATTCCTGGCCAGTTGGCCCTCTACCGAAGTACGTCATACGCGTGTGCCACCTCGTAGCATTCGACGATCAGCTTCCTTATCAGGACGCGAGGGCAGCACAACATTAGGATCGGTGGCGTTCCAGGAAATTAGGCCAGCTTCACTCAGACTCAGCCTATCGAGGTGACTTCCGAACGTTTCAACTTCCTCGTCTCCGTTCTCAATATATCTTCCATCCAACAACCCGACTGCAACCTTCCGCAACGCACGATCCTGCTGTTGGAAGTGAACCGACTTTTCGTGATCCAGTATGACGACGAGGCTATTGGCACCAAACATGATTCTGATGGCCTCGTCTTCAGCCTATGGTTTTGGACAGCGAATCAGCCAGATAGTCCTCCTTCCTTGGAGCGAGCCGGAACGTGAAGTCTTACCCGTTCAACCTGAGCAACCAGCGCAAGCTTCTCGCGAGGATCTCTGGTGGCCCGGATCCGCTCCATGGGTTTGCGTTCGGTTTCGTCATGAAATTTCTGTCCACGTACGTGTGGCCTCTATTTATTCAGGGTCCAGATGATCGCCTTACATTTTTCCTCGATATTCGAGCACTTCTGCTCGGTGATACTTAGGAAACGGCTAACATTTTCGATGAATGCCTCTGCCTAAGGAATGCGCCAATACCGCGGTCACTAGCGTCCGTTACAAAAGTAAACATCTCTCCAACCCTAGGGGGTTTGAGGGTCTGTTGCTGATCCAGCATCTGCGCTCTGACACGTTCAAAAGCCTCATGTGCTTCCGTTGTCAATTCGAATTTGCGATTTTGTCCAGGCAAGTCGTACACTGGAGCAGAAATCACGTTGATATTCTTCACGAACTCCTGTAGTATGCTGCTAGTCCAAGAATCTGCCGCAGAGACTGCCTTGAAATGGGAACACTACAGTCCTCAATCTTTGCCAGTTTTTCTGGCAGTGGGCCAACTTCTCCACGACCCACTTTATGCCCGAGCTGTGTTTTGGCTTCATTCACCCGCAGGCCAGCCTCTCGGATACGCTTCAGTGCGGCTTTTAATTGAACTGCATGCTGTTGTTCCGAGTTGATGTACACAACGTTATTGTCTCCTTACACGGCAACACTCTATAGTCCCTTCGATAAACGAAGCACCAAGCATATTTTGTGACTTCAAAGTGGCCATTGGTGCTTCGGTCATTTCCCGTGCCAGATGCACCAGCTCCACCACACTCAACTGGCCAGTTGCTCTCGCCAGCCGCAACTGGACACGAGGCAAATCCTGCACACCTTCAAGCAACTGGTCGGACAGAAACTGCTGGCGCGACACCCCGTTTATTTTCGGCAAAGTTCGATTCAACCACTGTTGCAAGCTGGCAAAGTACACGGTATAGTCGCATCCAGGTCCCTTCCTGAACATCTTGAACCCCTCTTAGCCTCCTGGCGGTCGGCTCTTCTGCAAGAGCTCTTTTTGCGGCAGCCCAGTCCACCATTTCTAGCCATTTCTAGCCTCATCCAGGGCGGCCTCCGCCTGGCCTTTGAGGATAGTGTTCAGTTCCGCCAAATTTCCATGGTCGGTTTCCAGTCCTGCCGCCTCCGAAAACTCCTCGAAATCCTCCAGGAAGGTCCGCACATCCCCATCCTCAATAGCCTGTGGTCACGGGATCTTCATCCGTATCCTGGTAATAGCACCAAATGTACGGGGGAGAGCCTTTTGACGCGAATTCGTCCATTAGCAAACACTAAATAAACGGTACCAAACTATTGGAGAGGAAAGTAAACATTTCATATGCACCTTATTTTTAAAAACTGAACATCCCCACCCTAAGCTGGAGCTCAAGAGATCAACTTGCTCCGACCAAACGCTTGTCAGCGGATATCTCTCAGCATGTGAAACACAAGACTGGTACGCGTTTGGAAACACATCTTGTTCAAGGTTGGGCGACACCTACCATTTTCAATAAGGTGCAATTTGTGAGGGATCCAAAACACTTGATTCATTCATTAGAATCTTCCAACATTTTGCGACAAAAGTGCGTAAGTTGCGTTCAGACAATGCGGCAAACGCATGCAGCAAAGACAAATGGAGTTCACCGATCCCTCAGATTATCATTCTACATGTGTTTTCTTCTACCTGAACGATTAGTGCTTCATTTGAATTGATATGGGACACCAGGGCATGTGTGTTAGTCCTGTTCGATCATCCTTAGAGTATTGTAGCAAGGCTGATAACTCATTGAGACTTGTAGCATCACACAGTCCCATGAAGAACCGAAGGTTCAGCGAACGAGTACCGTGATGCATATAATTTTACACCTGGTAAGCTCGGCCATTGTTTGCTGAAATGAAAGTCCAAGTCGCATTCTTCGGCCAAAATTGGTTGCCCCACCAGGAGCATGGATATGCTCATAGAGCCAGGTACTAGTTGTGCGTATAGGAACAATGGGAACTGACTGTTTTGTAGACCCAGAGAAGTGACATCGGCCGGTAGACTTTTGCAGGCCTTTTGAGCCCAGCAGTCTGCCCAAGGTGATCCCATGAAAATAAGCGATGCAAGCAGATAGTTGTTTGCTAATACACGAACTGGCACAACCGGATAGTTCCTTTAGGTCCCAAAGTAACGAGGCTCATCCTCCATTCTGCTTTATTCTGGCTGTAGATACGGCCGTCCCCGAAATATATATCAGGCGACCTGAATATAAACTGAAATTAGCTTAGTTCATTCTGGTTGGGGACAGCAGATAGGCAGGCGAGTAAACCGTCAGCTAACAAAAATGGGTGTTAGGGTAATCTGACCTCTAAAATAGCAACCAATGCTCTTCTTGCCACCCGGAAGTTCACCCGATTTCACACTCAATGATTATGCAAATTTCCACCGCGGTATCCTCGGATTACATTTCGGCCGCCTGTCTACCGCAGCCTAATCTACCACAAGGCTTTTATATCAAGCCGCACCAGAATTCAACAATGTTTGTGGCTCGATTTTCATATCTATCTACGAAAGGGCGTAATTCAAGTGACAAGATTCTCAAAAACGCCTCTCCTTTAACATTTTGTCGCCCTTCGTCATTCATATGATCGACTGCCATCAATGATCACTTCATAATTTTTACTTAAATTGGTAATCTTATTTTTAGAAAAGGGAGGGTCGAGGTCTTGTTTGCCAATCGGGGATCTGGAACTCAGGTTTGATGCCCGGGTGGACATTCGGATATAAAGTGATGAGAAAATTGTTTACAGTTTTTGATTTGAAAGTTTCTCGAATGGGAGTTGCCAAAGCGAGCCGTCCATGAAGCAGTTCCGCTGTTGAAGAAAGAAAACCTGTGTTGAATGTGATGAGCAGGAATTTTTCAGACTGATGCTCATTTTCTGTCGCATGTATTAAATAAACCACGGTCGAGGAATTTTCAGCAACCTTATGAGTAGTACATTGCGCAAAATTACATGCATCGCGATATCTCGATTATCGTAGCAACTGGAACATGAGGCGGCCTGGTGCAGCACATTCAGTTGCATGGAAACATCACAAACCAGAGATTCAGCTGGGTTCCAGGTGAGTCTCTCGCAACACCAAATTGATTTGCAAATGAGTGTATTTCTTGAAACGACGGTTTGTTAGGACACTGCGTTTTCTCTGCCAAATCGTGTATGAATTTAAAGTTCATGTGCTACATTAAATAGAACCCGTTTGTTTAAAAAAACTGACCCCTTCAGCACTAAGAGGGGTCGCAATTTATTCAAGTCAATTTTTTTCACTCATTTCAAAACCACCTTGTCCTAGATTGAATTATTAATTAGGCTGCCACCAACTGATGAATTACAGTAAACTGCGGACCTTAAATAACTAAATTGGCGTGGCAACACTTTCTAGCTTTTGTAAAAGACGTCATCTTGAACTCTCAGGGCGCTAACATCCTTTAACGAAGTTTGATGACCAAAATTGTTAGAAGGTAAAACGACGTTGCAGTGAGCATTCCGTGCTATATTTTCTGAGAACGTGGTTATCAAACACACCAGCTCCCACAAACCCCATGTTACCAAGTGCTTCGTGGAAAAATAAGCTTCATCGTATTAAGAAATGGTGTTTGAGGTGAAATTTATACAACCAATGCAAACGCGTTGGTTGAAGCCTGTGCCGTCCATAGCCAACTTCAATGATACAGTGGTTGTCGCGCCATTTTGGCCTCCAGTAAACCAAGAATTTCGCACGACTAATATGACATGGCATACATTTTATCCGCCAAACTGATAGGTTTAAAAAAGCTTCAAGTTCCTCAGAATATCTAGGCACGGTCGAGCAGTTGGTTAGGGTTTTCTTACTTATGTTTATCTAAGGCCAAACAACCTCAAATGTTGGTTGGAATTTTTAAATCAATACGGTGGATGAGGTGCAAATAGCTGTGCAATCAACAAAAATCGTGGTTCTCGGGTCTGTTGAAATTACCACAAAGATACAGGTGCAGTTCCAGTGCAGCGCCCGCTAGCTTTTATGAAGACATTAATAGGCGCGGACAAGCCGAACAACATTTCAAAAGGAGAATGTACTGGGAAATTACGTAGACTCAGCATCGCCAGCTGAATAAAACAAATCGGTTGACTGTATCAGACTTTAACAGACAATCGCTTTCTGGATAGAAAACTTCTATAGCGGATCGAACTATTCGTGTTTGCAAAGTTTTTATAGGCCAAATTGTTGTGCAACCTTCTGTATTTTCCTAACTGCATTCAATTTGGGTTGGATTAAAACATATTTTAGAAGTATACTCAGGATTTTCGTCCACCTTTGAATTTCAGGACGCGCAACAGGCCCCTTCTAGGAGATTTCAATGAACTTATCATGAGTTTTCCAGTTTGCCGTCTGCCATTTGCTGCGTCCATTTTAGAAATAAGTAGGGAAAAGTAAATCATACAGAAGATTAAAGACCGGGTCTGAGCATTATGTAGTGAAATCGTCTGAGCAATTTTCTATTGACGAGCAGAAACTTGGATTGAATTCGGTTTTTCGGTAAACGCTTCGCGGATACGACCGAATAGCCAGAAGAACCTTCTGGGTAGCTGAGGTCACCATCAGCGTTCTCAGAATAAGACCATGCTCAATCCCACTGCAACAAATTGGGATGCAACAGCATCGACGAAGTAATAATGCACAACAACAGAAGGATTCAAAAGAGTGTTTATCAAAAATATTGTGAGATAAACCACTAGCACTCCGGTTACATGAGACTAGAAAGGAGTGATGAGGACAAAAAGTGCGAATTGGTCGAATCCTAAACGTGGCCTGGCCGATTCCAACTGACAGTCACAGGCAAGTGATTTAGGGTAAAATAATGTCCGAACAAAGATCTTAGTCACTGATACACTGGGATGTACGATTATCAGTATGAAACCCAGAAAGCACCCAAAAATTAGCATACGCAGTCGAACGAGGTGGTTTGTGCAAATGTCAGTAAAGTTTGTGGGCACGTGAGGGGCATATACTAAAGCGATTTCTGGGAAGTAACTTCTCACGCGTTCGGTTAAACTTCATGAGAACAGGGAATAGAATGGCGGTGAGGAAATATAAAGTTAATGAGGTGGCCACACGGTCTGGGAGCAGATAAATTTTAGAAACCTAAGGATCTAAACTGGGCGATTAATGTTCAGATAACCCCGGTGCCTGCATCCTGCCTCCCTGAAGATGAGTTTCTCGGGTGTTGATGGTTTCGGTTTGGCGGCAGCCGGAAGGTGCGTGGTAGGCTTGACGATTAGCATTGCTTTAGCTTTCCACAGAATTCTGCACGGAGTTTTACCACTGGAGGTGCGTATCGACAATCATCTTGCAACGAGTTGGTCTCTTCATCGAGGTAAAACAATCAACATTTGCTGCTTGGGAATCCCCCTGTTTGACGTTAACAACGAAGCCAAAGTCCGTAAAATATTGTACAACCAACAGCGCGTTTAAACTCGTGGATCTAAATGCCCGTATTAATTACCGTAATAATCCTTTGAGAGTGTTGAGCAATTTCACGTGTTCTGATGTCCGATTATTTTGGCCGCCTGTAGTGCGGATGATTATGTTTTTCAAGTGATTGCGGCGAGAACCTACGGATCTAATGCCACTCTCTTTCAAGGGTCTTTTGACAAACACATTAAACCTGTTCTCGGCGGTAGTGAAATGATTTGGCCCGCCAAGCCTCAATTTAGGCAGTACTTTAATTATTGTGTAGGCAAACGGTTGTGCGTCTCTGCGACAGCTGAAAGGTCTAACAAAGCTTGCCGTTTATTTTAGCCAGAGACTAGCTATGTCAACAGGATACGGTCGTGTAAACGTGGGAAACTGATTTCGTTGGTGCCCATTGGACATTCACAAATGCGGGCAATCTCTCTTTGAAGTTATTCTGATCCTCATGTTGTACCTCAATGAAAAGTGTCCAACGGAAATCTCGATTTCGAAGATTAGCATTTTTTCAGCTACCACTGGGTTATCTTACTAGGACTTTCGGACAAGGTAACGATTATTTTGTCGTTTTGGGCACCTGGTATGAACCGCATTTGATTGCGCGTGTAGCAAGCGCTGATGCACCGATTGGAACATGTACTGAGGACTCTCTGAATTCTTGCATTGGTGTCGTAGACATAACCAAACTAAAAAAAAGACTTCAGCACAAGTGAACAGGCTATCATCGCACACAGTGCAAAATATGACGTTGTTATAGATGTACGGCTCTTGTTTGCTTATTGTGTAGAAATGACACAAAAATAACAACCAACTATCCTACCCAAATTTAGTTTGAGAATAATCGAAAAACCAACACAACCAAACTGTGCACTCGCAGCATGTGGACGCTACACTCCGGTTGTTTGCTGAGACGATATAGAGATCCTTTTTATCGTCTAATCAGCTGATCGGATGCATGAGATCGGTCCATGCAGGTACGGGCCGATCGACCGTTTCTCTCTTGTTGCTTTTAGGCAACGGATTGTCCTAAGAAAATACACCAAAAATACGCACTTCAATTAGTCCTCGACAGCGCTACCTATCGATCTGTTTGAAGAGTTTGAGCCGTTTAGCTGAGCGCAAAGACAATGGGCGTGCCCAAACAAAACACTAGTATTTCTGATTGCTCAAACGTTCTAAACACCACGTGACTGGTTTCGCTTCACCTGGGGCTCACCAGGCTAGTGCAATCCACCAAACTAGTTTCTTATTTTAAACCAAATTCGATTTTATGCTGGAGGCATAACTGAATTTAACCAAATTTTTGGTATTGTTCAACTGAAAAATGACTGAGTTGTAAAAAGTAGGCCAGCATGTTAGAAGTGAATAATGTTTCATAATTGTCATCATAAATTGTCAATTAGCATTTTTTTGGACTAACGGTAACCTAACTATTGGAGAAAGCTGTGGTTTGTTCCAGGTTCTTGTCCTCAAATTGTTCGTATCACTGAGTAAGATACGACCGCAAATCCTAAATCGGTGTCAATACTACGGCGGTCTCATGGGTAGTATGACGCCGTATACTTGCATAAGAAAACTAACGTGAAAGTAACCAAGACAGTTTAAGCTTTGTTCACAACCCATTTTTCGCGATAGTAATTGAAAAGATTTTTCGCTCAAGAGTTGGGCGAAGCAAATCAGGACCTTAGTTTTGGCCAAATCTTGATCTCCACTAATTTTTATTCCTTCTGATAGGTCATGTCTCTTGTGAGATCAGAAGAGCAAAGGTAGATTAGTTGTTGCATTTAGTTCGTTCCTAGTAAAAAATACCTATGATAGTGGATATTATACCGACACTAAGAGGCTGGACGATACAGCGGTATGTTGGTTTGTCCTCTCCCCTAACACGTTGAGTTATACTGAAGATTATACTTTTGACACCCACAGAGCATCTCGGACCATGTTTGCAGAGGGAAATGTGACGGGCAAGCACTAACTTTTTGCTCCCCTGTTTAAGGTTAGAAAACCGATGAGGATTTGCTCTTTAAACACATAGGGTATTCTGACATTTCGACACACAATTAGCTAACTCACACTCAGTTATTTCAGCTAACGGCTTTGGTTGTTGACTCCAATCGCCCTGATGTGCAAGATGGGGCGCTCTAGCAGTTTTGCCCTCGGCCAGGTCAGTTTAATTGCTGCATGTATTAAAACAGACAGGAGAAAACACCCTACTGTTGGCAACCCCTTTTTCACCCTTTATAGATCATTGAAATTCTCTCTCCGTTTCCCTCTTTAACATCATCCTTGCAGGCCCGAGCCCAACCAGCTTGCCGCCCATCTTTTTTGCAGCAAATTTCAGTGGACACAGCCATCATTCTCATAGATACTTGGAAAAACAGGATGCTTAGTTCACCCGGCGGCATTAGCCATCGGCGTTCTAAGCGAGTGAGGTTTGCTTGTATCTTTCAACCCAGAACAAACGGAAACACACTTTGTTTAGTGTGCACACAAAATCACACACACACACACCAGCACGCGCTAGTCACATGTGAGAGCACACTGATCGCAGCAACACACCGAACAGCAGGTATGATAGCGGACCGAAATGACGAAAAGTTGGGATTACAGCATCCCATTCTAATACGCTATTTTTCGCTTTTGAAATTCCATGTTCAACCTCCTCATTCGTGAGTTAGATCATACAATCTTCTGCTCAAATGCGGAAAACTTGCGTGCACGACTAGATATGTCAGACGTTCACAGACGTTATTTAGACGCGCCGATATTTACACTAAACGCCAATGGGGCGAAACTCAGTGCTCAACGTAAAACTATACGCACAGTCCGCTGCAGCAACGCAAAAAACCTTTGACGCTATGTATCGAATCGACCCTTCCAAGTCTGATCAATAAAGCAGGTAGCACTAGGAACATAAATAAAAACTAAATTGCAGAAATTTCCGTCGCTGGCTAGGTTTTCTATTTAGATATTTGTTCTCACATATAAATTTTCCCCCAAGAAGATTCATGCTCACAGTTATTCATATCCTCGTAAATTCCGTAAACAAGAGTGATGGAACAGAGGTCGGAAGAACGCATTCACAGGTACACGGAGATTAGTGAATTTCGTGTCACAGATTTCTCAATACCAAGGGCTATTCAGAGGTCTGGCAACAGAAGCAGCCTTTCGAAATTTTGCAAAACCACTATTGTATATGCAGAAAGGGAAGAGATGCTAGTGGAAGAAAATTGAACACAATTCAACTGGATGATATGTGGTGAACACAACCGATAGTACTTTTCACTCACAATACGTCCTTCGTTCCGCTCCCGGTTGAGCGAACCGCGCTGTAACTGAGACAAAACGATGAACTAAACTTCAAAGCGCATGCTGGTTTGCATGCGCAGTTGGCGTGCCCAAGTCCCCCTGGACATCCGTGAGATGAACACCACAACTTATTCCGGAAAGAAGTAAAATGCCTTACGCCTTCGGGATGCAATGGACACGGTTTCGATTTGAAGATGATTGTTGAACAGTTTGTAATTTCTGCAACCAGAAATTCATATTTGCTTACCCAGAGCTATGATGAGTATTAAATCGAATATTCTTGTAAAGTATACACATAAATATAGGGTTTTGGTCGTCTGTCATAGGATATTTGTCATTAAAAATGTTCCATACTCTGCAGTAATATTTATAGACCTTAGTGTATTAACAAGTCCATTTATCGATGGCTATTCGTTATTCATAAGCACTTGAAACAAAATAGACGTCCGCTTGTAATTGAGTAAAGTTTTTCCTCTTCGACCGCTTGACAGCGTTTTCGGTTGATTGGTTGAAGCATTAAGCGTTGAAAACCTACACCAAGCTGGAGCATAACATAACTATGCCTAACGTTTTTTGACGCATCAGGACACCGGAACATGATGCATAGTCAGCAGCAGTCTTCAGATTGATGGCCCGTATCAAATAGTTCGACAACAAATACCCCACAAGAGGTATTCGGAATATACTTTGGACTTAGTCTCTCCTATGTAGGCTACGTAAATATATTATGCTCCTGGTAAAACATTTAGCAATATGGCTTGATGCAAATGACCAAGCGTTGAAGGTACACCATGAGAACAACCCACTACTTGTACGTTTTGGATTAAATGTGAGTGAATAAGGCCGGCTCAATCAACTACATTTGGCGTAATAATCTCCCGTGGTTTGAACGCAATGCGAAGAGCAGCTGCTAACTTCTAGGGTCCATTCGTGTTTTCTGAGACCAGGCTCTGGGTTTGCGTTCATCCTCTCTGTGTGTGTCTACACTGGCTGAGTGAAACGGACTCAATCCTCTCAGCGGCCTACATTAGGTGCATAATGAAGAACTTCTCAGAACAGTGTATCGATAAGCGCAGATCAGCTGTTGTCGTGATCCACGCTGCGTCCTATTTTTTCCAGATAAGAAAGCAATATTCCCAAGAAAAGCGCTGTGAATCCTCCAGAATGCGAGATTGGCTACCACCCAGGGTAGATTATGCAATACAATCCAGTGATTATTCGTCAAGCTACGGTGAAGCGAAAAATATGGTGAAGGCTGCTTTGAACTTAATAATCCAATAAACAATGTGTGTGGAAATGCCTCCCCATAAGTGGTCCTCACTATTCGCAGTTCTTGAAGTTACAAATCAGGTGCCGCTTAATCATTTACGTGGGTACTGTTACGGCGTAATACACACAATCTTCATGTTTTCGCAAAAAACACACTGACGGAATGTGGTTTGGCCATATTATTTAGCGGGAAATTGGTACCCCTGTCGAACAGTGTAGACCAAAGGAATCCCACAACTACTTGGTTTGTTTCACAGTGAAACTGGCGTCTGGTATCACCGTCAAAACCCTTCATTGGGCGGATTACTAGACAAGCTCCCACTGGCACATATACTCTCATGAACCCGTGAATTTCACCTGCACCTCTAAATTCGTGTTCTTGTTTTAGATTATAGGATAAATAATCTTTTTTCCCTTAGCAGTTGAAGTCACTATTGGGCTCGAGGTACCGTATAGAGTTTACTTTTCAGATTTATCCGATTGGCGGCTTGCTACTGAAACACACACCTTTAATGGTCGTTAGAATTTCAATGCAATGGTTTTGGATTAATAATACTGTGGCTGCCCAGCTAACAGCAAGACCTACCGAATTGCCTCGGTTGTTTGCGATGGTATGGCAAAGAAATGACTCTGCTCAGCATGATTTCCTTCCGTAAAATACAACGATACATTTCCCCCCAACTTGTGTTTACTATTGAAGAAGAATGCTGTTGCCAAAACAGCCGCCAGCCCTAGTCGCTAAATTCTTCAAATGCCGGGCCCACTGAACTTCACTTTCAACTTCCAGTAGGTAGTATTTTGTTTACCTTCATTTTAGACATTAAATCAAACAAACATTTATAGAATAACACAAGAATGTAATTGAAGTTGACCATTTTACTTGGAATTACCACGCAGTGCTCATTGCTCGAACAAATTATCGACTTTCCTCAGGTTTGTCATATTTGAATATATATATATATATATATATATATATATATATATATTCAGACTCATCTTAATAACCGATTCAAGTATATGCTGTCTATGCTGCTTTCATACTAGCAACCGTGTTGGATCCTGGTCACAGGTTTTATCTTAAAACGACCCTCAGACTCACCAATAGAGTACTGTCATTCCAGTCCATAACTACGATCAGCAGCTGCGGGCGACAGCTGATGCCATGAGCCAGTGGCTCATCCAAAATCCTTGCACTGGTTCTGTCAACATGACTCCGAAAATACCCCTTACACGCAGTGTGACTGGCAGTTTTTTGTAAGCAAATAGAACTAAGGAACCGGGCGCACACGTTAGTGACATGTAACTAAACTGGAAAATGTTATTTCCGAAAAATGGTCCCTGTTCTATGTGGTTTCGTTTGGTTTTATCCAGGAACATTTTATTGCTCTATAACTACCGGCCTCTTCATATTTCTTACGTGTACTAACCCACTGAAAACCTTGTCGAAAAATTTGCGTTTGCCCACAAAGGCACTCTTCTAAGTAACGGGCTTGTCTCATCTAAAAGGACAGAACATTTAGTCGTTCGACGTCACTGTCTCGTAACGCTATGTATCGAATCGACCCGTCCAATGTCTGATCAATAAGGCAGGTCACACCAGAAAAATGGAAATCGAAATGTCTGAAATTTCCGTCGCTGGCTAGGTTTTCTATTTAGATAATATTTGTTTTCACATAAAAGTGTCCCGCCAAGAAGACGCAGGCTCACAGTTATTCCTATACTCGTAAATTCTGCAAACAAGATTGATGGAATAGAGGTCGGAAGAGCACCTTCATAGGCACATGGAGGCTAGTGCCTTTCATCTCACAGATTTCTCAATACCAAGGGCGATTCAGCGGTCTTGGCAAAAGAGCAATCTTTCGTGATTCTTGCAAAACGTCTATGGTATATGAAGAAAGAGAAGAGATGTTATTGGAAGGAAATTAAACATACTTCAACTGGATGATGTGTGGTGAACTCAACCAATAATAAATTTTACTCACATGTAGATCTCCGTTTTGCTCCGGGTAAATGAGCCGCGAACAAATTAAGAAAAAACGATAAAGCAAACTTCAAAGCGCATGCTGGTTTGCACGCATCAAGATGTTTCTATATACGGGTAATCAAACGTAGAGTATAAATTTTGCCAAAGGGGCCCACTGAATTAGGCGTTGTCAACACGGATAATCGGTGGTATTTATGTGGTTTTCAGATCCATTCGGTTTGGCAGCTTAGCATCAGTTCAAGCTGGCCGTTTTTCTCTTGAAGGACACCCACCTTGTTTCACTTCATATCACATACAGAACAATGTGGCAGAATAAGTGATAAGCGTCAGTGTTTTCTGCGCAACAATTTGATGTTATTCACAAGCCCTCATCATTTCCAAATAGATTTATAAGGTTATTTGTTGTATCTGCGAATGGCTGTGCAACGGAAACCGGTGTCGAAATTTAGGATGACGTATATCCACAATGTAAGTTCATCGGTGAGAATCAAACGGGCACTGCTATTATAATTAAACTCAGAAACGGTGAAATAAACACGTACACGCAGTGTGAACCACAATTTGCTGGACGCAGTGCGCTGACTGAGGGGCGCCCTCAGATAACTGCATAAATGCATATATTTAAATATTGCCAGTTAGGTAGAGCAAATGTAACTAGCCTAGATCAGGCTGCTTTCTCTCATGCTCCTGTGCACTATAGACAGCGGTCTTGATTGCCGCATCATAGAGCTGGACCGGCGGTGGATAGCACTAGGTACTCGTTCAGGGAAGAATATACATTATTGATTTTGTAGAGGTCTCAAGAACTTCAGAAAGGACCTCCAGTTTTGCGTCGAGTATCGCGATTAAAACGAAACACACACACTGGACTATCCAATTCAGCAGTGGGAATGTGTTTTCCTTTATGATAGCTCGCTTTTCAGTTACGCAAGAAATAGCACGCTTAAGATAGAGGCAGCCGGTGCGATATTTTAGATGAATTTTCAGTAAGGTGATAGCTGTTGACAACCATCCACAAAAGAGCACCGTCTATTCTCCGAGAAACAGAGCACGTTGGGTCGGGGGTGACAGCAGCGGAATGCGGGGGTACAAACATGTAAACATACATGGAGTGTTTACAATTTGGAAGAGGGGCGCTTGGACCGTCTCTGGATGGTATTCAAAGGTGGCTTCACATCCCTACTTCATTATGCCGCCGTCTCTGAAATTGAACAAAAAGATTGTAATTAACAATGGCGCGCACTTTGGCATCTTTCGGCACATTACAACTTGATTGGCAAAGGGCATGAGGCTATTTGACTTGATAACATCCTTGAAAAACGAATAGAGACACTGAGCTGACCATCAGGAATATGGGTGGCTAAAATGCAGTCCGCTGGGAACGGAATTAATTCCATTTTGGCTGTCCGCTTGAAAATTCTCCTTTGCGTGCTACTACTAACCACATTTCTGATGCTGGTCATCATTGTCAAATTTACTGACACCAACTCAGCAGTAAAATGTGGTGATGCTTAGCTGAGGTGGCGGTGTAAAATATTGTTGGTTATTTGTGAGTAATCTGCCTTGTAATGGCCCACCTTGTAACCAAAACATAATGCAATGCTGCGTGAAAGAGCAAAATTTATTATATGTAAACTTTACTTAAAATGTTTGATTCTTGTGGTTTGAGCTGCTGGCAATGGGACTTGGTGTATCCACATGACACGATTCCAACTTAAACGGCATGAAGTGTCTGAACGAAACCGAGTCACAGGACAAGCAAACATGATAATTTCTGGCATCGAAACTTCCCATGTAAGCAGCGCTGGCGCAGTGATAGGAAGACTATGATCTGGACGGAAGATTAAGGTAAAACATCAGTGTTGTAGGGTACGTATAGTGAGTGTTGGTATTACATTCAAGTCCAGTCCGTGAGGGTCTGATAAGCTAAAGCGAGCGGACTTGCATGCTTCACACGATGTGACGTGTTCAAGTGCCGTTTGCGGATCATTGCGTTATACATTATGTCGACCCGACTTCGAGGAACCCTGGAATTATCTATGTCTAGCCGCTTTAGTGTAACGGTTTACTGTGTTTATAAATCGTCTTTATTGAATGAGGGAAACTTTGCCAAATTGTCTTTTAGGCACAGGCCTGAGCAAACAAGATTGCACATAAATTTGTTGCCATCATGATTTTCGGCAATATTCGTGGTAAGCAAGGGTTTTGCAACTGTGATAATACACAAGCAATAGCCAAAACGTTTACAGGGCGCGGTCACGAAGCCACATTTTTCAGGCAGGCTTCGCTTTTTCAAATTAAAACATGGCTGTTCACTGCGTTACAGGATGTTTTCTCATATACGATACCGCACGATATATCCGACTACGCTTTCCTATTGCATCAAGAGACAGTGGAGGAACATCATTTAATTGACTGAAACATTCAAACATCCATATTCACCCTGCACTTTCTAGCACTGGATACCCGCGGGATACACAGGGCTGGTCGTTTGAAGTGAACCACCTGTTAGTCTGGCTGCTGATCAATCCCTGCTTCACGAATGGCTAATTCATTTCAAGCTGCTGTGTCCATGGTACAAACATAGCTCAATACACTGACGTCATCTGAACGATTCACCACGTGCATCTAGGGACACACATGTGTACTGCACACCGATAAACTCTGAAGTATAAAATGGAAATGCGTACAAGAGCACAAGACGTATTCTGACGGTGTGCTTCCTAACAGAAGGCGACTGCCGTGTGGTTTGATTTCGTTAATTATATATTTCATAATATTTTATTGAATCCGTTAGTTTCATGGATCTGATGTAAACGTCACTAGCTGAAAAGGGAAATTTTCCGAAATCATCAGGCAGAAAATATCCAGTTGCTAAAATCCTGATCAATAATGAAATAAGCAACCAAGGTCAGCTGGCAAATTAGGAAGGCCTGGGGACTGGCAGTCCGTCATAATCATTTAGCATGACCTATACAATGGTCCAGGATTCCATCGAGCGCACGAGCTATCTTTGTCTTTCCAGTCAACCTAGTCCTCCAACAGCTCTCCTGGCCACCAATAACCAACCAGTTGAAGAAGTCTTGCGTAAAGCTGACAGCCACATACGTGAATTTTGCGTGTTTAGTTCAACAGAGAGTCTTATCTCGTGACATTATTTGTGATCCCTCTTCATATATTAAATACCTAATAACCGGACAATCGGGTCACATAAAATACGAATACTACCGCGTCCAATCGACACTCTTTGAAAATTGTGGTCGGTCCGTTTTGGCTGGACTGGTGGATTTATTTGATAAACGTCTGGCATGAGAATATTTTTCCTTCACAAAACTTGTGGCTACTCATAGCTGGATTCGGTCGATTTCTAAATGGAAACAACGTTTCAGCACGTAAGTTACGGGCCTATATGAAAAGGACTCACTATCAATGATGACGATGGACTAGAATATCGCATTAGATTAGATACCTACTCCCCTCATCATTTGTTATTTTAATTTCGTCAATTATTGCGCCACTACATGGGGCACTTTCGTGACATGAATACCAGTCCTCAACACCGGGAGTACTACCTTCGTCAATTGGACTAGAAGTCGTAGACATTGAAAAGTCGGCTTGAATGCGAGAAACTATCTGATACAAATAATAACCAGCTTATCTACCAATGGAGATTAGACTGCCTGAAGCCATCTGGCGTACTCAAACATGACTCATCTGATGTCCTCACCAGGTCCACGAAGTGCTTCAGAGTCGCCTGTGGACAAACGCCTTGAGCCTTCCAAGGTCCTTCACACACAGCGGCGTCGCCTCAGATTCATAAACTAGGAAAGACCGGTAGCAGTACTGTATAGTTAATCTGTGAAAGTCAGTGCAACAAATGTCGTAGGTTGGCAAACACTGGTCTGGTCTTCCCGATTTGGGAAGTGATTTCGTCTCAGGCCAGTGCTCCAGGAATTATGCGGTTTCCCAGGTAAACAAACTCACCTAACACATCGGTCAGTTCAACTGCAAGCATCCGTTCAGGGTTCGAAACAATACAAAACTTGCAGCAGCACTTCATACTTAAAGGTGCGAAGCACATGTCAAAATCTGCAGCATGTATGCGCATTTATTTGTGTATGTCATTTGTTTTCAAAGAAGCTTTCATTTTTGAACTGCCTGATGCAAGGATAGAAATATTGTCCGTGCACCTAATGTCCACGGGCTAACCACCTGGTAGTCTTTCTGGCTCGGAGGTGTTGAAGGCAGGTGAAGACTTAAGAAATATGGGGTGCTTAAATTCAGTTTGAACGGAGGAGCAGACGTCGAGATGCAGCAATGTTCGGGAGGATTACCTCATTTTGGATATTTTGGACAAAGTCCATCAGTCTAGTGAAAACGAACTGACCAACATATTTGACGAGCGCGAACGGCAAAATATCTGGACCAAGTGATTCCGTGCATTTGACTTTTGCACTGTGGAATAACTTTGAAGTTCTACTCAAGTATGTTTGGTTTTTACGGGTGTTGGGTTGGCGGGGGATAGCTGGGGTGTTCTTCAAATTGTTCGGGTCACCGTTAAGAAAGACGCCTTTGTGAAGGAAATGAGGTCCCACTCCAGCCCAATGTGTTCACCGGTATTAAGTCCACGTACATGGGCGTCCATGTTGCTGGTAATCCAGGCGAAATTTGATCATCTAACCCGGTGTCACAAAGCACCCAAACCGTCGACTTTTGAGAGTAAAAAATTAATAGCTCCCGACAGTCATCCTCAGCGTGCTCCATAGATGGTTTCACAGTTAGTGTAATCCAATCAACCAAAGGGGACTGCTGAGGAGGTTTGAAAATGCGGAGAATTTTGTCCCGCTTTTGGTCAACGCTAACAGGATCAGTGGATACAGCTTCTGCATGGCCAGAAGAGGGCAACCGGAAGGGATAATAATTCGACAATTTGGTCAATTCAAACGTTTTTGGGTATTGATGCTCACCAAGGATGTATAGCATCGATCAAGTAAAATGGACCGAGCTCGCAAGCAATTGTGGTATGTTTTCAAGGCAGGAGAGTGTTCACGTTCGAGGCACACGCCCGAACTGAGCATTGACGGTTAAAGACGTGTTTCGAAGTATCTACAGCTGCGGCTTCCACCCATTCACATGCTTGGAATGCCACACGTGTTCAGCAAACGCCTTGGTCGTCAATGGCGAGAATGGACGAGAAGAAATCACAAGGATGGACGCCAAAATAGATTAAGGTACCTGGCTCTCTTGAAACATATCCTTATCACCGAGCAATAAAAAGGTATTTGCCATTCGGCACATGATTCAGCAGACTTTCTGCCGTATTGCTCACGTTGACTTGCAGAAATTCCGTAGGGCTCACGTGAGACCGCTTCTTGAATGTGACAACCGAATTTTGCAGTCAGCACGCAAGAAAGACGTAACCCACATTGAGCGTATCCAACGACCCGCTGCGAAAATTGTTTGCGGACTTAGATCGGTGGACTAAGATACGCGTCTTGCGGTGCTTGACTTTATTCTCTCAGAGTGTCGTCACCTCCGGGGGGGCCTGATACTTGCTTATGCGCTGTTTGGACAAGGCTTGGCCGACGACGTTTTCACCGTTATAACAATTAATATACCGCGGGTACATGATCGGTTGATTTTCAAGTTCAAATGGCAAAATTTTATCGGGCTAAAGATTTTCACATTTCGGTGTTTGGTTGTAGTTCCGATAAACTTCTCCGGACAGTTGTTCACGCTGCGTTTATTACCCAGTTCAGAGCACGTCCAGACGCCTTTCATGGGAAACCTCGAGATGGCAAACTTACTGCCTCGAGCTGAGAAGTTAAAGAGCGGTGCAACACCCTTTTTCTGCTTGCGCATTTCAGATGAACAGGAGCCGCTGAACGACAAGGACAAACCCCACACGGGAAACTTGGCCGAAGGACTCAATTCTGTGTATCAGTTCGTGTATCTGTGAATCCCTGCACTACTCCTGGAGGATTTCATTGAGGAAGGAACCGGAAAGATTGTTATGTTTCTGCAGCCATAAGCCACACTAGATGACGATTAAATGTGAACGATATCGTGGACTCTTTAGGGGACTAATTTTGTATCGAGAAGTCAACGTTTGCGGTTGGGGCGAATGCTGTGGGGACAGTTCACTTATTAGAGGTCACGCCGTGCTGGCTTATGTTCTGAAGGACACCTTTCGGACAACTTGTAAGATATTCACCTCCACGATACACTGACTAGCATCCAGCTGGTGGTCGAACCAGCCTCTGAGAAACTTTTGAGGGAGAAAACTGCTCGGACGCCGTGAGGTTTATTTGATATCGCATTTTTAGCGTACTGGACACTGGCTAGCACCAAGTGGTCGGTCATGCGCATACGTACATTCCCCAATGTCTTCGTCTTTCCTATGTTATCCGCTTTACATTTATGAATAGGCCGATCATTACTACTTCATTTATATGTACACAGCTATCTCATTCAAGAGGTGAAACGTTCCCGAGGCTCTTCTTTGGAACCGGTGATGGCCGGGGTTACCTTAATGGCGGCGGACCTTTTCTGTGACTAGATACTGGAGGAAGGAATAGAGAAGCGGGCGCCTACGATTTGGTGGAATACGATGGCGATGAACCCTGGTGCAATTCCTGATACTCTGATTCGGCCGACTCCTCCAGCCAGGACGGAAACTACAATTTCTTCTTTGTTGAATTTTTGAGCTGTGCGTACGCTGTAGGCCCTATAATTTACGCAGAACGGATGTTTTGTCGTACACTTTGATCTTCGGAATTTTCGCAGTAAGCTTTTTGGTTTTGGATTCCCATGTGGTCTCCTAGTTTGCCACTGTTCTAAATTCTAGCTACCCAAATGCCAAATGGTCCATGTTGATGGTTCCATCGTTTTCAACATGAGTCAATACAGCTTGATGAGCTTGGTAAAACCCTGTGTTAGACAGTCCTAAGAAAGAAGTACTCCCCGAGCTTTATTCCATGTAGAGTTACTATCAAACATCGATGATCTGCACAGTTCCTTGAGTTACCTTTGTGTTCTAGAATGGACATTGTCTTCATCGAATGGCATTTCTACTTCAGATAGCGCGTGGCCATTTCTGCCCAATGAACTTAGTGTAGGACAAGGTCAGCTGGTCACTGAATTCAGTGTGCATCGCTAGGTGAACACTCCTCATGAGTAAGACCGTTCCCTTGTACCGCATACTAGTGATCTCTTCTAGGCCTTGGCTTTGTCAGAATCCGACCAGCTGTGGAGTTGTCAGCTCCACAGCGAAGTCTTCGGTTAAGATGTGCTAACTGTTCACCGGCACTTGATTTTTACTCTGGTTGTACAAAGAATCACACCCAGTATGCAAACCAATCGGTGTGCACATGATTCTGTGATCAGTGGTCGCAAACTGTAACCCGGAAACACCTGATCAATCATTGTACACGTATCTGATGAACGCCGATTTAAGTTCCTGTGCAGCTTGTCGGATCATTTTCAACATTCACATCTAGACATGTTCGTACGATTACGCAGCAGGCGATCTTAGGTAGCTCATACGCATTTGGGCCAATATTTCGTTGTAATAGTTATTTTGGTCCCCTAGAATCATTCGGACCTGGCTCCTGCGACTTAAGTTGCATGCAAAACAAATTGTAGCATGTTTAATAGTAGGTCCCTTTCCGTTTGCCCCAAGTAAAAATGAAAAGGGATGCCGATGTGCCTATGTTTGTTCTATGACAAGCAATATTTACACTGTCTGCCTCCAAACTGGGAGGAGCTCATCCACATGCATCGTTTACACGCAAACTTGAATGGAATGATCAGTGAACCTTTTGGACGCGCTACTGACAAGAGTACAAGGTGGAAAGATGCAACATCCTGTGTGTCGAATACCAACATGAACGTGTCAGTGGGCACACAGTTGCTATCCGTTCCCCTTATCTTCAAGCAGAATATTATCTGCATGATGGAACACCATCATTAGCACTATTTTAATTATCAGAGACCGCATCATCAGTCAGGTCGTACGACGTCCACCACGTTCTGGGTAGCATTTTGAAGGAGGCGCGTGAAACGAATCTCCTCGATTTTCGCGGTTGTCCGACATACGTAACCCATGTCTGAGCCTACGCATAATGCTAATAAGTGTACCCCCTCAAGGCAACTATACGTGAGTGTTCTAGGAATCTGCATTTTGATTACTTTGTCGTGTGGTATATCGGAATGAGTGGCTATCTTCCGTACTTGCCTCATCTCATCTGTTCGGTTAGGTTATTTTTGATTACCCCACAAATTTACAGCTTCTTTTTACCCTGTTGAGTTGCGACCCTTGCTTCCAGTTATAAGCTGACGCAAATTGGCGGTCGTAATTTGCATCATGTTAAGTGTTTCAGTGGTTTCAGCAGATGCGCTCCGGACAGATAAAATCCAGCCATCTACTTGTGTAAAATTGTCTACAAACTCGAGTGATTCTCTTTGAGTTTTTCGGGTTGTGTTCAGAGACTGCACGCCTTGGAGATGATAGGGACATTCCAAATGATGTTATGATAGTGGTCAGTCTATTCAACGTATCTGTCTGTCCCCGTCTTCGACGTCCACGTTTTTCAGATCAACAAGGTTTTCACCAGTAAGTAGTTGAATTCTAGGGATTTGAAATCCTTCCAACATTCACTTATTTTTTCATCAGTGTGGAATTTGAACAAGAAAGGAGAGAGTGGGCGCTTCTTCGCAGAGCTCAAAATACACACTTTCACATGGCCAGAAGACATGTTTTAACAGATAGCGGATTATGATATTAAAATATAGGGGTATACCCTTTTAACCAGGTAAGCTTAATGGCACTGAACTTTCGAATGGATTGAATGTTGCTCTAAAACATGAAGGAGTGTACAGACTTGGTCGACGCAGCCTCGACCCAGTCAGAATTCCGTTTATGCCCACGGGGTAAAGATTATCGCGCCGCAATGTAATGATATTGGTAAAACCCAATTCGATTTGTCGTTGCTTCGTTATGCGCTTTGATATCGGTGTCAGCGTCAACAGCACTTGTATTGTTTTTAGAGAAGATTACGAAATTCCTCAGGCATTCAGAGTCATTATAGCATGCCCTGGTCAACGATTTGGACAATGATCTTTGAGCTGCACATTGACCTGCTGTTGCCTGGGCATCTGTGGCCCACATAAGTTATTTTTGAACACGAGGATTGCACCTGACACCTTAAATGGAAGTAATGGGCAAAGTGATACTCACCGTAATGCCTGCATTTTGTACGTGGTTTTCTTTGATTTTGACCGGCAACGCCCTCCAATTTCTTTTGAACGTTGAAGTTGACTGCGTGGTGACAGCCGTTTGACAGATCACAACCGTTTCGTGCTTAAAGTTGTTGAAGAACCGACATTTGTTGGTTGAGATCCGCAAAATTATTTCAGTATCCTGTCTGATTCTGTGAAACGGACGGGTTATTACTTCTGCATCTTGGGACCAACGGAGACCGGCCACCTGAATGAAGAACTTGGAGTGGTTTTCCATCCAATAACCTAGCCTGAAACTCTAGCACTCCCGGTTAACAGCATGGGCAAAATTGATGGACTCATCATCATTTTTATTGACCAGACTGAGGAATCGGTAACGAAAATTGAACAGTCATGTATTATCACCGAATGTTGTGGGTAATGTCTGAACGTCCTCAGTCCAAACCAACAGAGCTTAGGTTCTCGCCAAAAGAAACGCCATAGAGCGCAACGGGTGAAATGGGCGAATTTGTTACTGTCAGATACGTTAGCGTCGGTAGTGGCCTTTTTCTCTGAACCGTCTATTCCATGCAGTAAATGAGTCGACCTGGCTGATTGCACGAAGCGGCCGCTGGGTAATCCCCGACCGCTAGGTGTATACCATCGGTGTGCCACTGGATTGTGCACATACGATGTCATCCTAGAGTGCGGCATAAACGGAACGGGTCTACTCCTTTCAACCCAACAGCAAACTGAAAATGTATGACTAGCCAACCTGAAACTCGTGGTATTGAGTTTAACTCAATGCTCCACTCCGTGGGCTTGTGGGATCGAACTAGAAGAGGTGAAGCACTGACATGCCAACGAGGTATGAATGGAATTATCAGCAAACCCGTCTGTCCTGCTCATTGTTTCCTCCCCGAAATAGAGCCTCGATACGGGATTTTTAGAAGGTTGGAGATGTTGATTCAGTTGCTCTAAATGGAGCACGTGCATCCAAACCGTTGCCATGGGCCCATGGTTTTCCCTACCAGTCTCCATAATAAAGGCCCATTGGCACCCTTGTATTGAGGCATAAAATTTATCAGATACCTGCTGCAACCGATGACCATAAAATACATACGGTTAGATGATGGTTGTTTTGAGACTAAAGCGCGCGGTTGTATTGGGCGAAATTCTTCCCGTTCCTGGCAGCCGGTTTTGACAACTTTCCACCGACATTTGTCCAGATTGCATCGATAACCCGTTTATAGTCACTTAGATGCTTCCTATGAGTCCCTACTTTGCCGGGCATACCATCCAGCACTGATAACTGGAGCGGTGCTGCTCTTATTTTTGTTTGTCTCCTTATGCGCACAAGAAGCACGCTAAGCAAAAAGGAGTTAGTTTATTGAGAAAGTTTAGGTAGATGCCATGATCCTGTGTTAATCCATCAATTCGGGTTGGTCACTGCCTTTTATGGGCTTGGTAAGATTAATGCACCATATCGTGATACAACTAGGTGAGTGGATTCTGGGGAGCCGTTATGTCTCCCCTTTACTTTAAATTGAACACGGCCTATTTACGCCCTGACAACTCAGATAGTGTGATAAAGTGTGGTATCAATACGTCCAATCACCAGCTACTGATTGTAAACCCTTCCGAGACTGTCATTTTGGAAACAATCTGAACAGGTCTCCGAATTGAGGCCGCAAGACGCTGTCCGTATCAAGCACAGAACGGATACTGCAGGATTAGTCAGGCCAAAAATCATAGTTCGAATTTTTGTAGGCCACATGATAATACTTATACAGTCTCCATAGAGTTGCTTTTCTCTCCGTTTCTTTTCGGCACCCCAGGTCCACGCTCAGTGCGCTGAACTAAACTGATCTTCGCAGCAGCCTGGACAGATTGTCGATGCACGAAAAGGCGAAAACACTTTGTTCTCTTCATCGATCTGACAGCACATGTCCGCATCTTACTACCTTTTTCCTATCTAAAATAACTGCAATAATCACAAGGGCGTAGAGAACCAGGTTACCCTATTTTCGCATTTCCGCGACTATATTTTTTACTTCAGCCTACGGTGCATAAGAGGGCTACCTGGTGGAATCTGTGTAGGGGCTATTTTCACGGTATTATTTTGATCTACACCATTCCCGGGTGGTTAGGCGTGCTCTCACTCAATGAAAGTTCCCAGTAGAACCTTCCCTCCTTTTCAGCAGTTCACACGTCAGCTTATATTTTGCATTCTTCGTTCTTTAGCAGAGCTTGTGCTTGACTGTCCGGCGTTCACAAAGCGCGCGGCCGCAAAACTAATTATTACATTATCCAAAAAATCCGTCTGGTTCAAACCAATTCTCCACGATGCTTCCGATTAACCTAGGTAATAAATGCAGGCTAGTGGTTTTGCTGCCCGAAATATTAACCTGTGTGTCCCACAGGGTGTTGCTTGGTGAGCTGGTACATCGACGGGGATCTCTGAAATCTCGTGATCCACCCAAGTAATGTTCGGCGGTGATCGGGTTTTGCAAGTTTTTAGAATCGTGCCTTGTTGTCCAGGTTATCTAGGCCTCATGAATATGTGTGTAATGCTTGATGCTCCTATCCATTACAAATCAGTTGTCAAACACGACGGTGACTTGCCGGTTTTTCAGGATCTGGCCCATATACATAGCCTGACAAACTCATTTACAACCGCTCTCCAAAATTACTGCAAACGACATACTCCGTAGACACACGGTGAAATGTCGGAATTATTTTCAGTTAGCCGTCATATTTTCGGGACGAAACTCATTGAGCGCTTCTTGGCTCGCTGCATATTTTAATAAAAAAATGCCTATTGACCGAACAATTCAGCGTCAAACGTGTATCAAAGCCTTCGTGATGGTTGTGCATCTGCAAAAACATTCCAGAAAACCATAATGTAAGGCAAATCCGTACAAAACATTTTTACGTTTTGCGTGGCCACTATACTCCCTGACTTGGACTGGAGCACTATTTGCAAATTACTCTGAGTGGCTTTCAAAGTAAAAATGTCGGAGAATTGTCCTAAAGTGTCAATATTCTTCTGCTTCAAGGAGTACATCAGAAAAAAATACTCTTTGTCTTTTGGAGACCTCAGGCGCTTCGCTTGCAAGTTTCCTTCATGCTGACATGGCCAAATATGCGGTAGGTTTAAGAGAAGAGCAAAAACAGTAATGCAATACACGTATTGCATCAAATGAGCCGTTTGCGATGCAACTGCCTGCGAAAATTGTCCAGCTGCTGGATATCGTAAGCCTTATATTTTGGCAGCGATGTGGTTTATGGAGTTGTAACAAAAATGAAACGCGCGATAAATCGGCGAAAATTGCACTAGCTAGGTTACTGCTAATGTGCATTGGCCATCTTGGGCTGAATGGTAAAAAGGCTCCCCATCAAACTGAATTTCTTCTACTTACACACAGGATACTTTCTTGCTGCATCGCAGTTTCGTGATCTTAATTTTGGGAGGAAGAAATAATGGTTTTTGAAATTCTACACTTGCAAATTCACACAAAATCGATGGAAATATGTTTGTGCTAGTGTAGGTCTTAAAAAATACGAGAGGGAGGAAATTGTGGGAAGCAAAGCGGGAGCTCAACATTCATTATTCTTCGACGACTATTTTGTTCTCATCATACTGACGGCACATGCAAGTATGTACGAATTGAAAAAAACATCTGGAAAGCACGCAACAATGCCCATCATGCTGACTGCCGGAAAAGAAGCGTACGTAAGGCGAAGAAATTCAAAGGTTGCTTCAGGCTGCGCCCTTGCTGCTGAGCAATAAGTCTGCTTGATTCCTGCATTTAGTAGAATATGTTTCAAGCCATGCATTTTGGGGGAGGGGTACTACCATCCAGAAAAGTGTGGATAAACAAGTAGCCCTTGGCTAGTTATAAATGCTTAGCCTGCAGTACGGAGCTTCGTGGCGCTTCGTTTCAAGTACTTTAGACGAAGCAACCAGTAAACGGGAGCCTTCGGATTAAAATTCTATCCTTCGTAAATTTGATGAACTCGAGCGGAATTTGATTATCTATACAAGAATGAGAAATTTGTATTTCTTATTGGTCCGTTATGTTTATTCCCAAAGTTCTTGTTCCCACGCTTTTCTGATGCCCTTTGTCAGTCTTGAAATAACAAGATCAATAAAAGTGGCAAGATTGATATAGGTATTAAGCGAAAAAGAGGTGAATGCTTGGGAGCTTGGAACCTTGGTAGACTGGAAGAAGCCAACTTTGATGTACACCCCATAAGAAGGCCATTGGGATGAAGCCAAAATGAGCTAACATAATTCAGGATGGTTGCTCAGTGTAGCCTGGTGGTTTATTGGACGGTCCAACATCCACTTGCATAACTGGGTGACGCCACCACAACAATCAGGATATATTTGTGGTCCTTCGCTATCGCGCTGATAAATCTTCTCAGTGTCAGAGTAGGCGGCTCCTGTCAAGACCTTCAAACTCTTAACGCACAAAGAAAATGTGAATGTCCCAGAGCCAACTCTCAAATCCCCCATGTATCTAGTTGGGTGCTGCAGGTTGGATGTTATTCGTGTCACAACGTTCCGAGCATCCACAGCCTCCCAGGGTAGCGCGGCACTAGATCTGATGAAAAAAATACTCTCCGTACCTACATTATTCTCGACGTGGACCCAAAATTCTCAAAACGCTTATCATGTTCTATATAAATTCTACTTTACCTGATGGATCTTTCCTCCTTGGTTCAGTTTCTCTTTCACAGTATTTTTCATTCTCATAAAAGAAGGGAAATACTAACAATACTATTGAGTGAGCAAGCTTCCTGGACACGGGGCATAATTTTTTGAAAAGATGGTCTCGCTAGAAGATTACGTATGATTTTTGTTCATTCAATTTAATCAGACATTTAGATCTCCCGAATGGGTGCTAACATGTTTGCTCATTTTGGTGGTCAGTTATTACAATAACGTATACAGTATCTATATCAATTTGTGCTGAAAATCACTGCGCGTTGGCAGTTTATGTAAAAACGTAGTTTTATTGATCTGGCCGGAACTATTTTAAATCGCTTCATCTCTACAAATTTAAGACGTTTCCGTGGCTGGCCAGAGCAAACAAACCAATGGCGTTTGCGCATCGAGAAGTGTCTTTCTGTTTTCTATTAGTAGTGGGGAAAATTTGAAAAAGCAAAATTACCGGAGACCAACAAGACTTATATTCAGGACTTTTCTCTTGTTTACTTAGTCTTCATCTTAGAATCATTTGCAGAGCTTCATGCAGGAGGAACACGAGTTGTCCTGGAAGCACTGTAACGCGCGAACCAATAAGCCTGCATCTTCCGTGAGATCCTGATTATTTCGGTGAAACAGACATGTCGAACGAATCACTTCAGCTATGCGATCATGTGTTCTGGAAACAACCATTTAACCAATCCAGTTTGCCCTATCGAATGAACAAAGTTTTGCGACGGAATATTCTTTCCGATAGGGTACACATTCACGCAAATTGTTTCCCTTCAATAACTGTTTTTAATCCAGGCAGTCGCATGGTTGGAATATACTTGACCCTGATTGTCCTTTACTGGAATTGTTTGAGTGTGAACGCTGGGTCGAACAGGTACGCATTTTATTTGGCATAAACTACAAGTACAAGAAACCGAACTCTGGATTACGCACGAAACATAGCGCTCAAACGCCAGAAAAGGGAGGCGTATTCGCATATGCTTAAACTGCACCCCGATGTACGCGTAAATTGTAATCGATTATTTTGTTCAGGGGTATTTGTTTATGGATATAGCGCTTGGTGTGCCACCTGTATATCTAAATGTTGAAGTAGACACATCGTACAGCACTTCGTTAATTGTTGCAACATTTGGCCACCTAACAAAAACATTTGATTTTTACAACGTGTATGCATCACAAACAGGCGCAATTCGTGGACAAAGTTGCATGTTTTACGGGACTCATGAACTGGAGGGACAGAACGTTACTGATGTCCTCAGGGTATGTATTTTCTATTGCAAGTAACTCAATGCAGATTGGCGAGTATAACCTTATGGGATTTAATTTTCGTACGATAGAGCGTATGAGGTCGCGCCCAACTTTTCTCGACCGGTTTTCTGGAAAGCTGGGGCTTGCGCCTGTCTCCAGCATCACCCCAGAGAACTTTGTTCAGTCCCTTCTGAAATCATTGCCAGCTGAACCAATATTCTCTTTCTGGTTTCAACCGTGAGTTTCTTAATTTTACGTTTTTTTATAGTGAGATAAATATTTGGTTATTCTGTAATTAAACATAGTAATTCAATCTGTGTGCTTATTGTTATTGCTGGTCAGCTCATGATTGTGCTGTATCTAAGTGATGATCACAGGATTTCTAACACCTTGGTGCATACATATTCAAACGTCCTACTACGTCCTTTTTCCCACGGACAATTGAATTTGCCAAGTATGCACCTCACAAACAGTAGTGCACTTTCGATTTTCTAACATCCATTGTGATAATATTAAAGGGACGAGTGGCTGAAAAATTGAAGGTAACTTTCTGTTTTCAGCGACGGTTTGATTAGTTACTCAACTTTATGTTGAATGTGGTCCAAAAAACGTATATACTATGGTCAGTAATTACCACTCAGGCTGCGTTTATATTATAATTAAAAGTTATGGCGTCAAAGAAGTAATGTACAAATTTTAAAAAGTTTTTTCAAACATCATTCAATTTCGGGGACAAGCAAATCGGGGTGGTTAGTGCAGTTAATCTTATGTTGACCGCGAGGTGCATTCTTAGTCGTGCGAGAAAAAATGGCGTATTCGGTAGAGATTTTGCGCTCTCACTGAAGGCACTCTATGCACAAAAGCTGCCTCACCCTTATCAAAAGTCTAATCCAGAGCGCTTCCGACGAAACTGCAGGGGTGATTTTATAACCTGTGACCTACTGGCTAATAGTTCGAAGAATGATTTGAACAACGGCTTCTTTTGCGTCACTAGTTTGATCTGTGAGCGTGAATACCTGGTATCATAATAAGGGGGAAGAGGGCCCACTCGCGATGTCTACGTACAACTTGAAGCAACACGCTGGTTGTAACAAAACACTTTCACCACACCTGGTAGCAAAAACGTATCAACAAGCACCGGATGCTCCATGTCAATCAAGGATTTGCGGGCTTTGAGGTTTTTGAAATATAATTAGGCAAAATTGGGAGGCATTCTTTGACATAATTTCGCGCTAGAAAGCCAGAATCACTGGGGGATCCCACATGCAGCTGGTACGTTTTTACGTGCAGTGGAATCTCTTTTACCGCATGTGAATGGAATTGCCGTCAGAGACCTCCAATGGCTGTTTTGTATCGTCTTGATAGCTGGCTAACAAAAGACTGTTTGCGCGTGAGCAGCCCTGACGAATATGCGCACAAACGTTGTTGTCGTAATTATCTAGATCACCACGCCGTAATCATTTTATCCCAATGATGAGGTTACACTTAATTGTCATTTGATCCGCAAGGAGAGGCTGATATCCAGCCCAACAGCCACTGGAATAAGTGTTTTCCTTGCTAATGTAAGGATAAAGAAGGGCTAGGTGCTTTTACGATCAAGACGTGGCAAGCACCCAAGTGTTTCAGGCCACAACTGATTAGTTTTTGAACGGACGCAGGAGACTTGGAAACAAAACGCTGTAGATTCTTGATTCAAAGCGCTCTCCAAAACCACATTTCGTTAGTAAACAAGTTCCGTATTTAAGAAATCCGGCTATATATGCACCGTAGATTGTACCGACTACTGAACATAGAGAACTGGTACAGGTATTGCGCATGATAATTTTCAAGCAGTTGGCCAGCCAAAAGTAGAACTTACAAGCATCTTTGTATTCGATGGGGCTTGTGGAATCTGTCAATGAGGTTTTGTCAGGAGTTTCATCTTATAAGTAGTCAATGACATTGGAGGGCCGCAGTAACCTTAACTAGAATTATTCCCGTTGATATTTGAAATCTAATTCATCAGGCACAAGCGCAATTCGGCACTGTCATGAACTCTCATTCGGAAAAAATGTAGGAATATTCGTCCATCAATCACGCGATTTACATAACGTGGTCCAGTGCTGATTTTTCCTTCGATTTAGAGTACTGGGTTGGGAGCTGCCATCAGGTTTTATCTTGCATAAAACCAGCGCGGGTTATCTATCCCTTCTTCGAAGTTGCATGCAGAATAATTGGGGAAGCTATGATTTGCCAAGCTCACTGGAGAAGGCGACATTCTTCCAAAAGTTTTCCGGGGCACTTTTTCATTGATCCACAAAAAACCATGCTTGCGAATGCTCACGGAACAAGAAGGAGGCAGTTATTTCACCGAGTGTCGTTTCTTGTTTATCTAAGTCTTATTTTGCCACTAGCCGGATAAAGCTTCCTCATACAAAAAGTGTTTTAAAATCAGCCAGCTTCGGATAGTGGCAATATGTATCACGAAATAATTGCCTGAGAGCCTAAAAGATTATACAGGACTAATTTCATTGTCTTTGGATTGGGCTCAAATTTAATGGTTTCTCAATAAATGTGATGAAGTTCTATGCATTTAATTCTCTCCCAGTGTTATGAGCTGAAGGATTTGGAGAGAAAAAGTAGGTGAAACATAAGGGTAGAATGGCGGTGGACGTTAAACGACGTATGAGTAAATTTCACTAATACTCAGAATTTTGTTGGTTCTGTTGACTGAACAGGGTCTTTTGAAGAAAGCCAAAATGAGCTGATCAGATCTAGTGGATTAAGAGAACATGAGCCTGTACGGGTATTCAAACTGAGTCTCTCTCAGGCACTATGAGTAATCGGTAGACAGCATACAACCTATGTTGGGGTATGAGTTTAAACATGTGTGGAGTGGAGTGTCTCTGTTCATCTGACTTTGGCAAAGGGCGTAGCCAGCGGTAATTCTGCCCTGACCAACCGGGCCTAGTGTTAGACAACGCCGAGTTCCCTGAAAATGAATTCTTAGAAAGAACCACGAATATTGGAGAAACAGCCAGCCAACGTTTGCCAATATTAGTGATTTATAATAGCGGAGAGAATACGGTGGGCCTGCCTGCAGCAGCGTATACAAAAATCAAGGGAGAAATTGACAAACGACAAGGACAAAAATTGTAAACCTTGTGTCAACTGTCAGTTTCTGGTTTTATATTTTGACGATGCAGCCTTCAACTTTGACAAACTATTTTGTTCTTCTTGGTTTTGCATTACAACTGACAGCGTCCAGCTGACAAGTAAAGCCAGTCTATTATAGCATAGATAAAGAAACATAAAACGAAATATCCACAAAATATTCTGCTAGTAAAAATTTGGCAGTCGTTATGTAAACAAAAAGAGTGAAATATCCCACTGACAAGCAGCCAACCAAGCAGCCAGGTAACACATGACCGCAGTATATGGATGCATTAATTGAGAAATGAATGGAGCAAAGTCCTGTGTGGGTGCTAGATTACCCCAGTATTCGTCAGCGCTCGTGGCCGTACCACTGATTCTTCAACTTCCAACCGGAAGATTGCACAGCCGAATCCATCACTGCTGCCTGCCTGTTCAGCGTGGGTTGGCTCCAATCACAAAAGAAATCCCATCACACAACCAAAAGAATAACATTTTGTCAAGGAAGCCCTAGTATACTAGCAGTTTCCCAGTGTGAAATCAAACTGACACACCGGATCGTTGCTAAAGACATCACAATGTAACTGTTACCCAAGTGTTTCAGAAAACAAAATCTAGGGAAATGTTACCTAACATAACGAGATGGCCACTGTCTAATCAACTCTGTTAAGTATCGACGAGCTGTTTTAGGGTGTACGAACTCAACAAATATTTGGTGTGGTCCTCGCAAACTGCTCCGTTATCCGACTGGTTAAAATAAGACCAGGAGTTCTTCAATTTATTTTATGTTGGGAACCCTGTGATCACAATCTATAATGAATAGTTGGAATCTGGTCATTTCGCGCCTGACGAAGGTTTGTCGTACCCAAAGTGGCAATGCATAAAAAGCACCACTGGTCAGGTGGTTTACTGTGTGAGAATATACACACGGATTTTGTCGGAATTTGATGAACGATTACGGGCTTCCACATCTGACTCGAATTATTAGTTGAACCTACCGGATGTGCCACCAAGACGTAAAGTTGACTCTCCAAGTGAAAGTTGGAAATTGCTCTCAGACCAACCAGTGAGCCTGTGAAGATTCCGCGGATGCATGAAAACAAGTATATTATCCAACAAGCACCGGAAGCCTCATTGAAAGCACAGTAATTTTAGAGGAACGGTGTATCGGTGTAGGTGGGCTTATCCCACTGTCAGTGACAGCCAGTTTGTAGGTAAGAAAAATGTATAGAAAAAATACTCAGAAATAGAGGATGCTAAAATTTTACAATTTGTTCATAATTTATGATGAACAGAAACATTTATACCGGATTTACGGCCTAGTGTTTTTAAACAAACTGCTGATTCCCACGCAGGAGTGATGATGGATTGTTCAGAAACGGGATTTTCTCCTTTGGTGGAATCCATCAATATCGTTATGAACAGCCGCTTCAATACTTTCCCTTGGTGTCGGCCGATTCATGGACTATTCAAGCCACAAGGTGAGTTTAAGACAGCTGAACGTGCAGCACGCAGTTTTGCAGGCTTTTTGATGATTGACAAAGATGCATGATGCGATAAGCATTGGTGGACAAGCATATATACAGGTTTGTAGGGGACAAGGATAGTTTTGCGCCTCACCGTTTACATCGATACGCTGAATTCGTTGGCTTACTGGAGCGCAATGAAACCCAGGTAGTTTTGTCGAATGCTGCTAATGTTTACCAGGTTATCGTGTTTTGTTGAAGGTTGTCGCTAGTGACGAACTTAATCTCGACGGTTGGACAGCAATCGATAGCTGCCTTCGCCAGATAAATAATTAATAAACAGTAGGTTCTGCGTACACCTCTTGAAAAAAACGCACCTCTAAACAAATAAATGCGTTAAAATATATTAGATTTACTGTGTTCTATGGCTCTGTCTCCATTACATGTGTAGTGCCAGAGTGGGTCCCTGGATCAGAACAAAAACCGGTGTGCCACAGGTGCATTTATACAGAAAGGTAGCTCTCCTTGCTATTGCATAACACGCTTTCACGCAACGTAAAATAATTGTACAATAGAGCGAAAATACGAGTGTGAAGAATCAATAGGAGGTTAATCTTTAGGGTAAAAAATTTGAAACTTGGCTTCCTATTTTGGTAATTGCCGATCGCTTTTGTCCACGTCTGCTGATAAACGCAGTAATTCACACCTATCACTAATATTTAGACATTCGGAAAATTGAATAAGTACTTCACAGTGGTAGAGCGCATTTAGGCCATAGAAAGTACCTCTGTAAAGCCTTTGCAGTTGTAAAACTCAGTAGATCGGACATATTGAAATTGTTGATATCAATATCACCATTTTCGGCAAAATTATTTTTTGAACGGATTGTCGTTTCTTGGTTCTGAGTAATTAAGTTTCAAGCGCTTCATCGTTAAAAAGGCAGGTGTCATCAATGGTTGGTATAGTGAGAACCTCCTGTGTTCTTTCTCATTTTCACATGGTTTCAAAAAGCACCGGCTCCCAGTTGACGTGACTGGCTAATTAATGCACATCTCCTTCGTAATCCTCTGCTACAGTTTTGGTCTGCAATTTGCCTATTCGATCGGTTGGTTAAAAGGCATCTACTCGCCTAAAAACTCTGATGTGTCTGAACCTGCAAATAAGAGGCAATCAAGGTTTACTTAGCCGCATGAACGAAAATCTGGATTAGAACGAACTGGGGTGAGACGGCGCCCAACAATTTGCCAGCGGCCCTGTCGAAATCGACGTTATTTAACAGCCAAAAATATAAAGACCTAATTTGCTCGTACGACACGATGAGATACTACAGAATAAGAGAGTCAATCTAAACCCCAGCAATCACTGTGTGGAAGACCTTAAATTCGCACTAATCTAGAATGAGCTATTCAAACATTTCAAGACAAGTCACCCAAACCAGAAAGTTCGTGAATGCCAAACAAGTTCAAGTGAAACCATTATATCCCGTAAGTGGTAGTTGGCGTAAAACCATCAGAGCCTCCCACATTTTTGAAGGAAGCCGCCACGTATCTTACATCTCCTAACCTAGTGAGCATGAAGACTATGTTGGTCAAAGATCTACTCGTACATGGAGCACCCAAAGTCCACACCGCTGTATACATAGATGAGCTGAGTTGTGGAAGCACCGTTATACCAAGGTAACATCTACGCACTTTGCGATGAATCGGTGATAGTGTAATTTCTGCCACAATTGTATACTTATCAAGTATCAACAAAATAAAATACTTCACCAAAATGAACTAAATATCTGAAAATTAGAGTCCTGCTACATGAAACGGACGTATTCCACGGCAGCCTGGAGTTGGCACTTTTTGGATTTATAGAGGTAAGCATCCCTCCGCGAGATCATCAACGTTTAGCACACGCCCTTACCTACGCAGCCAAGCATGACTCAATAATCGCTTTCAGACAGGACCGGAAAACGAGGAATCCGACGTGTGGTAGCGAGTATCCATTTTGTCAACACTCTCAACGCCGGTGGGTTGCTAATGTCAAAACGTTTGAGGAGGCACCCGCTGCCGGGCGTTCCCTCATTGACAGTAAGTAAACGGACGATATTGCCTCCCTAGTTTAGGATTCTTCGATAAGGCAAACGAACCTAAAAATCTATTAATAAGATAATTTTCGAATAAGGAAAGCCCATAGAGCATTTGTCAACCTCCAGCAAATATGGTGCCGGCGCGCAGTCCGTTCGTGCCAAGGGCGGAGTACACCCTGAGCCAGTGCGAGTCATACTGCTCTATGCATCAGACGCGCGGTCTTTACTGGGTGAACCTAGGCAACTTTCCAGTGCTTGACTATCTGTCATGGATCAAGTCTGGTCGAAGCATCACGTCATCAATGCTGAGGTGCGCAAATGCTTTTAGAACGAAGGACCTATCTAGCAATTAGTGAGGCACTTATTCTTCATAGAATACGCTGGTTAGGATATGTAATTTACATGCCAGAGCACCGACTACCTAGCAACGGGCATCCTATCCATCGATGTGGTGAGAAAGAGCGACAGAGGTGAACAGCTTATGGAGTTACAATTTGGAATGGAAACTCTAACGAAATAATGCAGCCGGGTTGACAGCTGCAACCTCCGTTGATGGGGACTTGCACACTAAACACACCAACAATTGTTGACACTGTCGGACATGATTGAATTGTGCAATCAGTGGCAATTGTGCACCCAGGCTATCGCCTTCAATGCAGAGCGTCACAAATTCTATGGGTAACTCATCATTGCTTAACTACATCTCCCACAGGCCCACTTGTTCACGTGACCGGATCCGTAACGGCGTAGGCCAGTCCAGTCCTCGTGCACGGATTACAGCTGCCTAGCTGGCTGACTGGCTGATTGGCTGCACAGGATTTTTACAACAGAACATATCCGTTGAAAACCTTTCTTTATTTATCGCATTCCGGGACAGCCAACTGTGTTGAACCGTCTCTATGTATAACTCTCCCTCTACCTGCTACACAGTTTTCAGATTATTTTCGTGTTTTCAAAGACTAAAAAATTAGAAAGATACCAGCATTCTTTTTGAGAAATCGTAAATATGTACGGTACGTTGCTGTGAAGCTGTGTGCGACTGCGTATGAACTCACCACTTCCTCGACCGGATGGCCTAATATACTGGTGGGATTTTTGTCGAGGTGAATGAATATCATAACTTCGGTGAGTGAAATGAAGTGAGCTGTTTCTGCTTAGTGCTGACTAAACTCCGTCAGACAAATTTTCGTTCGGTATGTTGGTAGGTAATCTGATGGTTGGCTTGCTTCGTCGAATTTTAATGACTCCACATGCTTGTTGCAGAATTTCACTGGGACGGAACGTAATTTGTCATCAAGATTGCAACATTCTATTCAACACAGCAGTCCGATTCTTCTACGGGCCCCAAGAGCAAATCGATCAAATTCATCAGTTGCTAGATGCGGCTAGAAACCGATTGGGTGACGGAATATATTCGCTGAACTGCGAAGAAGCCAGTTCCTATCCCCTATTACGTGTTCAATTTGACAGCATCCGTGTTGACTGGAGGATGAATGAGCTCTGGGAAAAGGTAGGTACAAATTCTACCAAGGTTTTTAATATGTCTAATTGCCCATTACTGGCCTTTGTTTTGTAAAGCTGCAAAGTTTTAAGCAGCCAGGTTTTTTTTCCAATTCGACGTTTCAACAGAACAGATCAACCTGAATCAGTTAATTTCAGGTGCGCTGAATCTCGGCTCAGCACATAAGGCCAAACGTTACCATTGGGGTAGTAACAATCTAAACAACAATGAAGGGTACACCAAAATATTCCACCGTACATTAAGCCGACGGCCGTAAGTCTCCTGGAAGATCAAGTTAGTAATCTCGAAGAACTTGAGTTAATCTCAGCTGAATCGTTTCGTTGATAATATTCTTCAATTAAATATCGGGTATGTTTTACTTCGCGCAGTATCCAAGTCACCAGAGAATTCGCGTCAGCAAAAATCACTTCCATCATATTGGAAAAAGACTACATTTTGCAAGTTCACTTCGAGTTCTTGATTGGATAATGAACAGTTGGCTGAAATCTGAAAAATGGAACGCCCTTGAACAGCCCCACGAGAGACAACACAATAGTTTGCTTTTAAGTAGTTTTCAACAACATTATGAGCAGCGCAATTTTTCAACACAACATACGCTTTGGAAGCAAATAGCATTTTTGTCAGGAAACTACACCAAACTATTCTTAAATTTTCGTTTTTGTAATAATAATAATACTAATAATAATAATAAACATTTTATATTGTGCCATATCTTCCCACCGGTGTCAAGTTTAGCGAAAAAGCGTTACGATGTCAATGTTCCCAACTATTTTGGGCCCAAAAGCACGGTTATTTATCATGTCCTAGAGCATGAAATATGTGAACAAAATTGACAGCTACTGCAGTTCGATTTCTGCTGTTTTCAAACTTTCGGAGAATCCGAGAGCAGAAGCGCTGCTAGCAATCTGCTATCAACCAAATTGAGCAGTTTGCATTGATGCATTGATTTTTTCCGAAGAGGTGGACAACCCTAAGTTCACGTTCTAATATAACGTAGGTTGTCTAATTAAATTAGCATGTGTGCATCATAGCTTGAGGGTTTCTGTCTAAAATGGTTTTGGCAATCAAGTTTGCTCATTTCATTTCAGGATTGGTAAGGCTATCGTGTAAAATGCCTTCTACTCAATTTCAATTGGTCCAACGTGTTAACTTGCTTGACTCATGTCACATTAATTTGATTAGATAGCACTGCTGGCAACGTAGAATCAGGATATTTTGGCGTAATCCACTGGAGTTTCAAAATCTGATTCGCTCACTTACACTCCATGTTTCAGCGTACTGCCACCGCCTGTCTAACACAGTCTAATCAACCTTGTTCGCGTTGTAATATGCTGAACTGAATTTCAACGGTGTCGGCGCATCAAAATTGTGGAATCTGCGGCATTGAAACAAATCATTGATTAGGTCCAGTTTTTCGTGTGGTGCTGCATTACAAATGCCACTTTTTTGGCTGATGAGCAGGTGCCATGGCAGGATTCCTCACCGTTCAAGAAAAACCCTGCAGCGCACAGTTACCTGTGAACTTTTCCATCCTTGGATCCCCTGATCTAGATTTCAAAGAGCATCTTTGGCATCTGAGGTGATTGTCTCACCGGAAGTCACCTTACTCGTGGTCCATTTGGTTTCCTCACGATCCGTGTTGCCACTGAGTTGGCCTTTCGTGCATTCAATTCATAGTAAGAGACCCAAATACAGTAGGCGTAAGACGACTTTAAATGGTAGCATATATCAAATATATTGCTAACTGTTTGAATAAAACGAGTATCGATTATTTGAGGTATGTAGATTTTCTCTCAAAAAGGAACATAAAAATGGTCGGGGACATGTTTTGTCCTTTAAGACTGACGCTGGGTTGTAAAAATAGTTACTTCTGCTACAATAAGTCCACGTATTATACAGACGCCCAAAACAGCAAATGATGGCTCCCAAACTGATAAATACCTAGGTAAATTATTTGCGCTGGCAGGGTTCCTGATTTCCAGAACTGCCACTGAAACGGCCCAAGCCGAATAAACATGCATTTGAAAACGCACCTTATTCTATGCGTTTTGCCGTCCTGTTGAAATCTAATGCCCCGTTGCAGTTCCCAGTTCCCTCACAAGTCTTCACAGTTTATTGATTTGACACTTTCAGAGAAGGTATGGAAGAGGATTCACTTGCAAATCGGGGATGCGAACCTCCACTCTCACGGCAGGCTGGACATTCGGACACATGCTTATGTACAAGCTGTTTACAGTTTTCGACTTGAAAGGTTTACGGATGGGACTCGCTAAAGCGAGCCGTCCATAAATCAATTCAGGTTGATGGGGAACGCATTTGTATGATGCAGCAACTTTGCGTGATGTTGTTCATTTTCCACTGAATACATGGAATAAACAATGGTCATTTTGACACATCAAATTTTCCCTGGGAGACACTGAATGGAGCTGACACTGAGCGAAAGCCGAAATCAAAGCAATCAGCTTAAAAATATCAAAAAAGCAACACGTGCCGTCGATCGTGGAGACCTCGTGTCATCCGAGGAATCCAAAGCAATTCGCGTGCCTTCATTAAACTTCAACAAACAAAACACCTTCTAGATAGGCAACTGAAAAAAGCGTACCCAATGCGTCCCACAGATGACATTTCTACACGGGACCACACTGACTGTGTTAGCAAAATTTCCTGGAGTAGTGATAAGAAGTCAGCCATTACTTAGCACACTCTGGCGAGTAATATCAGTGTCTTTTTGGACCAAGCGGAACCACTGAAAACAGGTATTCCCATAAATCCCTACCGTATGCTTGTAAACGAAGCTTTCATTGTGTCTCCTTTTTATTTTGTAATTCTCGTTGTCCACTCCTGAAGGAGTTCACCGGCGATGGTCAAAACGTCCACCCAGTAACTTGTATGTACATACATAAGATTGTGTTCTCCAAGTACAATTCAACCAGACAAGTGATACTTTGCGTGCTGGTAACTCAGATGTCCTTTCAAAGGATCAGTTGCTCCCAACTGTACAATAATGCTTCAAAACTGCATTGCCACTTCGTCAGCTCCACCGCGATTGGATGATGCATTCCCCTTGCGGAATACACGGCGAGGTATACTAGGCAAAACGCAAGCAATGGTTGAAACTCCAAAAAATTAAAATCGCTCATCGCTTTGAAATCCGCCACACCAGTTTGTTGAAGAAAAACGCCAAATAGTTTATAGGGCGCGCGTAGACTATCGACATTTCAGGACTGTAACTTCAAAAACCTGGATACTTATGCCCGCATTTGGTCCCACAAATAAGCAACTTTTCTTTGTTTTGGAATTCACCAAGTTCGGGTATAGTCAACGGCTCTTTGCGTTATTTCTTGGAACTCTGAAAAAAACACCACCATGTGCTGACCGTGTTGAGGGGTTAAAAACTTTGGACGGAAATTGCCGGTGATGTTAACGTAACTATGTTGCCCCAACATTTAACTAACTGACTGTGAGTGGCTGTTAGTCGCATGATATTCTCTCACCGATCGATGGCTTTAAAGTTCAATAACGGAGAATTCAAACAAATCCCAGTTGAAGTTCTGCTATAGTGTGAGCCCCAAAAGGTGTAAACTAGGTGATGTCCCACCAGAGGGTATTTATTTGGCTCATGACTTCTATCTTCTGTCGCAAAAACATATTGGCGAACCTCGAATATGGTACAAACTGAAAATTGCGGATGTTTTTTCGATTGCACTCAGCTGAAAAATATCACAAACGCGAGACTCATCTGGAAGTCAGCTCAGTCACAAATGAAGCAAGTTCGAGGTGCAAATTAGTATGTTTGCGTAAATGCGCACAATTTTGGGTTGACGGAAACCAGGGAGCTGTGTCTACCCGATGAACCCCAATTGGCGAAATCGGGCGCTGCGAGGAGAGTTTAGCAACCCTCTGTGTGTGCCAGTGTAATCTTCTTAATTCACAGTCTAGAAAAACGGTGAGTGGGGGAACCGAATTTTGTAGGAGACAGAATACTGAATGTAAAATTTAATTAGTAAATGTTTCTGACAAATTTTCTACCGACGAGCCGAATCTTGGTAACTTTGTGGTAACTGCGTGGTTGCATATCTTCATAACAACGGAAGGACACGACTCTTGGTATAGGACTGGAGGCACCAGACAAAAGGAAGCCAGCTTCTGGCCAGCAGATAGGGCTGAGTAGTCGAAAGAACTTATTGGATAGCGAAATAGCCGCAGTTAGCTGATGAGATCGTCAAGGTTATTAGAATGGGAAGGATAAAATCAATTTCGGTCCCACTGTTTTGCATTGCGATGAAGTCGCGTCTAAGCGATACTAGTAGGAAACAAAGGAGGATAGTGTTTAGATGGTGTTTACCACTGAAAACTGGTAGAATACGGCCAATAATTCTCTACTTCCATGGAACTAGGAATAAGTCGTGAGCCCGTATTGTCGGCGAGATAAGGAAATATTGATCTGTTAATTTTCTCCTTTTGACGTCAACAACGCAAACGAAACACGTAACAGCTAGGACTAATTCCAGTGCGTTATTCTCAGCAGTGTTCAGTGCCCGCAACAATGGTCGTCCCATCCCTCTGGCATAATATAAATATAAATTTTGTCTGACGTCCAGGAAACATGCCAAATTGAGGCAAAACCAGATGGTACGATTCGAAGATGGCCTGCAGCAACACAGCGGGAGAAGGGAAGAACTAATGAATCCTGCATGGCGTGTGATAATGGAACGGAAAATAAGAAAAATGAAGTAACGGAACGATGGATCTGGAGAAGTGGTAATGTTTCACTGGTCCAAACTGCCAATTTAAAATAAAACTGCGACTAATTGCCGAGGCTCCGTGGCCTTGAACAGCTGAGGCCTTAGCCGGGTCACACGAAGCGTAAGTTGGGATGATGAAGTGGTGAAATTCGCAGGATCCCGAGAACTCACGTGTGTTTTATTTTAGAATCTTCGGCCGCCTGATAATATGAAGTGATTTTTGTCAGAACATAAATTTATTATACCACTGTCTATCAGGAAATGGTGAATTGTAGCATTATCGCGAGTAATGAATTGGTGACAACATCGTTGGCCAGTGGACAACAATGCGCTTTTCAAAGGGCTGCAAGAAATACTCGTGGATGTGCACATGGACGAATGCACTTGCGCACTTGGTCACCAAACGTACGATAAAGTTTCGCGCAGCTAAGTTCGTCAAACCGGTGTGTTTCAGTGTCTAAAGATGCAGCCGGAAGATGCTCACATACGGCTTGGGAGATTATGTTCAGCAAGCATTTTTAGCGGGCATGTTGACCTATCAGAGAACTTGGTTAGCAAATGACAGGACTCACGTGTCACTCGCCAGTAAGCACATTTTCGGTGCGCTGCTCTCGATGCCAGGTGTGTAGGTGCATGTGAGCTTTTGAGCGTGCGTGCGTGTGTATGAGCTCGCGAGCGTGCATAATTGTCTCAAAGGTTGCGTGCTTGCATAGGTTCGTTAATGCTTCTATGTATAACGAAGGCAACGACTGAGAGGAATTGTGTAAGTACGAGCCGAAAATCAATCTTTACAGTTAACAGCAAAGGGCTCATGGCAAAATTTTAGCAGCAGATCTAAATATGGAAGGTATAAAGTCTAAAATGTCCCGCCCATTACCGGTGACCTCTATTTTCTTGTAGCATGTCGTCACTCTGGACAAGTTATATTGACAGTTGCAATTATCAACTCAATCTACATAGGAAGTAACCAGAGACGTCTGTGGCCAGAATACCTATGCCGCCAAGACGTACGTCATCTATATCACACAGCGTGAAAATTAGTGTAAGGACCTTGCGCCTACTACATTTTTGACCGATGCACAGCAGAAGTTTTGCAATGGCTTTTAAAAATTTTCGCGTGGTTTTGTGACCGGATTTTGTCATACTTGGGGCACATCAAGTAGGTTTGCGTCCGTATTTCCGCCATCCCTGTGTTCTACCTAAAACCCAGTTACACGAAAAGAGCGAAACACCTTCAGCTACGCACTAGTTTGGTTTTCATTAGTGACTCAACCGAAACTAACCCCCGCATCCTAACCAACTTGCAATACAGATAGATCACATCGCCATTAGCTGTAGATTTCTGATAATCCCCTCTTTTGAATGTGCCTGTGTGCTTTTGCGTGCATTCAGCAAAGGGAGAGCTCAAGGGTTTCGTGTGCTCGAAAAATCCTAAGGGCGGACGGTGAGGATAAAATACGCCTTGGGCTTTTACATATGTCTGTGGCAGTGGCGGCCGAATAGACCATAGAAGTTTCTGATAAATACAATGGGCAGTGCTCGGATGGACACTGGGCCTACGGAGATGAAGCAAGCGAAAAGGGTGATGAGGTAGAGTATTACTAACATGTAAAATGGAAACGATGGAAATGCCAGCATTAGCCTGCCTTCTCTTGCTTGCCCTAATATATGCGGCAGCAAGTGACTTCCGACGTAACCTGAGGTATTTATTAGGTTAGCAATTTATGTTGGTCCGTGTGCTGCGATACCCCAGGGTGCCCAGTCATGCGCACGGTTGCGGTGTGGAACAAAAGCCGCTGGGTCATAAGCCCAAAACCGGTGCACCGGTATTTGTTGTTAAATTGTCAGAATACCATAGGTGCTGAAGGAGCAAGCCGTCACACATGTGCCAATCTCAACCAGGAGGAGCAGAAATCTTTGTTAGACAGTCCCTAAGCCACCAGCCAATCTGGCACAAGAGCCTCCCGTGGGTGTCACACGTAACCTCCCCAGTATAACTCAGAGTGGTCAGAGAGGAGCAAAAGCAATCACACTGCTGTGCGGTCCTTTCTTCGTGGCGTTACACTATCCACTGTGTATTCATTGCCGTTTTCACTATGAACCAACAAATTTAAACGGCTAAACCCCATTAGATGTTTTGCCTCAATAATACATAACCTATTTGAAAGGCCGAGCATCCGAAAACATGCAGCTAAGGCTAGAATTCTAAATTTGCTCAAAATAACTGTGGGTTGCAAAAGCATTCCAAACCCAAGCAGAAATAAGTGGCCGCGCACCAAGCTTCAACAGTGTTCAATAGTTCATGCATAGAACTCCAGTGTTGCAATATTAAAGGGAGAACAACCAGTGAGAGCCCCGTAAAGTAAAACCAATTTCAAGATTTGCCATACTAAGTTTTTCGAAGGGAGCAACATTTTAATGACAATATGGATGACACACCAGAGTCTTCTCCAATATTCAGGTTACCATCATTTTGGGAAATGCTAATTTTCCACTTGTGAAAACCCTTTTGTAACATTATTCATTTCCAACCAGCTAGCCTGATTTGTACAACGCAGTCATTATGCATTCGAACAATATCATGAACCAGAGGTTCAGCTAGTTTATTTTGAGTCACTACTGAAAACCAAATTAGTGCGTAAGTGATTCTGTTTCGTTTCTTTCGTGTAATTGGGTTTAAAGGAGAACACAAGGATGACAGAAATTAGGACGTAAGCCTACTTGATGTGCTCCAAGTTGACAAACCCGGCCATGAGTTGATGATTTTTCAGCAACCCCAATGAGTAGCCTGCTCCGTCTGGACACACTCTTTACTGTTTTGTGCTGGGCCAAACTGCTCGAACTTTTCGTACGGATCAATCCTAGAGCCACGTTTCAGTGCACTTTTAGAATAAATTCTGACAAAAATTTCGTTGCTTGCCGATCGGTGTGCACATGTTCAAACATCCTGAAAGAATATATGGATTCACGCTTGAACCTGCAGTGCGTCTACCTCTTTTTGCGTCTGAGCTTTATTTTCCCTTGCAATTGCATGTTATGGCAAGTCAAATACAACCCTGGTCGAGCAGGCGTGCAAACTACAAGAACACCGGTGCAGGGGCAACAGAGTCCACCACGTAAGAACCATGTAATGGGTTCCAGTTAATACAGCTTTTGATAAGAAATGGCACCTTTTGTATAGGTGAGACCTATGGCCGTGCGTGAGTATTCACAACACTTTGTTGATTCAGCTTTATAAAAAGAACTCGTCAGATTTTGGTTTTCAGAACAGCCAACTAGTAAACTTAGGCCATTCGCTTGGATTGTCTATTCCACCGAAATAATCAGGATTTCAAAAATGCTGTCTATTTATTCGTTCATCGCATTGCCGTGTATTCAAGACAATAAGTGTCTTCCTTATTGTGAGCTCTGCCAATAATTCCATGGAATTCAGTTAAAGACAAACGTGAAGGAGAAAATTAAAAAGCTTTTCTTTAACCGCGGAGACTTTCATCTAGTACTATTTTGTTCATCTACCATGTAGGTCAACCTGGTCCTCATCATATCAGAACAAATGATTCAAGGTCAATGTCACTGAAGTTTCATATTTTGCACAGGTGTGTAAGACCATGTGCTGCATACGGGAGGCCTCACTAATCTGTGGGCAATGTGAACCCGCGAAAAACAGAAAACTTTTTGTAACTCAGCCTCATTGGTTGCGATGGGTTTGAATTTTTCAATTTGTTCTTGCGATCAGCTGAAAACAACTGGACTTCGCCGATGGGATCTTCCACAAACGGTCTTGGCCAGGTTATCCACCATCGATACGATGAAGTTATTAATAATACGATAAACCTTAAAAACCGCAGTGCATTTTTTATGCACAAAGTCATGTAAATTCAATAAATATAAAATCGAAAATTAGCTACTTACAATAAACGGACAAGGTTTAAGGGTATTTGTGTAGCCCTGGCGATTTACGAGTATTACCATGAAGGACTCGTGAAACAATCCCTACATACATCCCTTACAAAACTTTGCGTGCGAAAGGTCTCGGGGTATAAGCGGCAGAAACATTTTAGACACATTTACAGAACAAACTGTTGCAAAAGGATGAGACTTGCCTGACACATCCACCTAAAATATCTATCATCCAAATCTAAGCATAGCCTCGGCCCACACGAGGTTTTTATTAAACACAACCAAAAATTTGTGTTGAACAACTCCCGCAGACATGTGAAAGTCTCCTGGAAGCTCTAACCTGAGTTCACAACCTCCAGCGGTTTTAGGCGACACCGTTTTTTACTTTTCTTGTTCAACGTTGTCGCTGATATGACTATGGAGGACTCAATATCAATCTCGAATGCCGCTGTGGTAGAAGTTCCGGTTGCAGTCTCTCATCAATATCGAGTACAGGCACGATATGGCTCTTATTGAATCTGATGCCATTGCAATACATACAATAATAAATAAGGTCAAGTATACTTATTTACGACGTGGCACGTGCTTCAAACCTGCGAACTAGGAAGTGCTGCTGCAATACTAGGTGCGCTCGATACCTAATCTCATGCTCGCAGATGAGCCAGTTGAGGGGGTAGACAGGGATGTATACATAGGCAACTGTATCAATCCAGTTGACTTCGAGAACCATGCCATCTTATTGAGAAGGCCACGGCTGCTTTTGTGAACTCACATCTGCACCACACCTGCTGTGGCGTGGGTGTGAATTCGCAATGCTACGGTGCACTCAGTTATAATTTTGCGAGGAAGAAACCTGGTACCTGCACGCCGAGGATGTCAAAAGTCTTTCAGTAATTGATCATCGCTATTTTCGGAGCATTGTTTGAGTTTAGTGTAAACACCGGACCAGTAACGTTGAAGTACTTCGGATGGAATTCTGTGGAAACAAAATGCTCGCAGTAGATCACTCAATAACTTCACACAGATTGCGCAGGCTTGGTCACTTTCAGCGTATGCCAATCGGCCAAATTCATTAAATGGCATTTTTGCACAACCACGTGAAGGGTGAAAGCCATTCAGCGGCAGCCAAGGAATGATTTAGCGGTGAAGTGCGAAAGGATTACCAGTTGTTTAGGTCATTGCCGTATTGGTGTATCGGGACACTGGGACGTGTCATATCAATGCTAAAAGGGATTGTCAGGCAGCACCCAGTGTCATCTTTGATGGCCTCTTGTATCCAAGTTATTGTCTCCAATGTATTGCTCACTCCAAGACTCCCCAGTTAAATGTCCACTGGAAGCCCTGCATTTGCGCACCAATCATATAAGCTACTGCACTGCCCAGATATCCAAAACAAATACCAAAGTGATCGATGAGTGAAACAGTGGCGGCGGAAAACGCTGTGGTGATATTGATGATCATAATCACCTTGAGGATGGTAGCGATGATTACTTAGAGGATGATTCTGATGATGACAAAGCTGTGGATGATAATCATGATGATCATTAGATGATGGGTATGCTGCAAACACGATGTTGACGATGTTGTTGATGAGAGTGATGATGATAATAATGAAGAGAACATATAAATGAACGTTATTTTGATGATGGTTGTGGTGAAAAATATGGAGATGCGGATGATGACGATGAGAGAGATTAAGTTGAGAATGGCGACGGTCGTGAGAATATTGACCAGCACGTTGACAATGCTGGAAAGGATACTGATGATTAAGACGATTAGAATGGTGGTAATGGTAAGGATGATGACGATGGTGATGCAAATGTTCTTGATGAAGCTACTGATGACGTTTGGATGATGAAATAATGATAATGATAATGATGGTGTTGATTTCGATATTGATCATGGTGAGGACGTTGTCGACGATGCTAACAATTATGATGTTAATGATTATAAGGGCAGTAACGTTGATTATAATCATAGGGACCGTGCTGATATTGAACGTGATGTTTTCGATGGTGATAGCGTTGAAGAGAACATTGCGGATGCTGGAAAAAAATAGGGTTTGTGCTTCTTTTCCCCCAGTCAAACCCTTCCCTTGTCTCAGCCGGCTGTTTACTGCGTCTAACTCATAGCCTCGATATGAATTTGTAACCCCTCATGAACTTCTCAACTCGTGAAATTTCGAACTAATCTGGTCGACCATTTTATCGCGCGGTTTTGACCCTTTGCGTTAGCGCGATTTGTACGCAGGTGTTGCCGCTAATTAAATCGATTTGCCGTCTTCCCCGGGCTTTCTTTGGATTTGCACTTCGTGCAAGAATTTAGACAGGAACCCCCATAAGTTGAGGTTTGTACCCCTTTTTATTACGTATTTTATACATATAGTACCGCATTCTATTGATAAGTCTGAAGAATCCACGATTTTTGGTTTGCGATTTTGCGCGTCACTCAGTTGAACTTTCTCAAATACGTCAGATTGAATCATTTCCTCTTGGACCCCGGGACGACTATCTCTAACGAAGATGTATAATCTTAGAGGGAAATCGCGTGAAAGAGCCTAAACCCGATCGCCCCTCGGAGCGATTTTTGACGCTCCTCATACGCCGTCCACATCCCAGGTGAACTCTATTGCCAACCGGTTTTTTGTCTTCCCATGTCATTGCCCATGAAAGTCAAGTAAGTCTAGTAATAATAATTCTAGCAGGTTTTCTGCACGACAGTTAGACGCGAAGCTTGAGAGAAACGTTTTAGAGGGAGAATTAGGAGAAAGTTTGCGACAAATGGAAATTAGCAAGACGAAGATCAAATCGAAATTTAAAGCACTGGCCAGTCTACGTCTGGAAACGCACCATAACTTCTCATCGGAAGATGAGCTACCATTGGGTGCCACCGCCACGAAACAGGAGTGTGGCACACTAAAGGATGCATTTGTTCCCGATAAAGCTTCCCTGAAACCTCTTATGTCAACTATGCCACTACCAAAGGTAGGATCAGATAAACTCGACGAAACTCCGCGTAAATTTTGGAAGTTTATGAAAAGCATCCAAGTGAACGTTGCTAGCACACTTCTTGACGACACCCACCGCCTAATGTATCTGAACCATTATTGCGCCGAGGCCAAGGCAGCAATAGAAGACTGCCTGTTGCTACCAAAAGGCGACGTCTTCGTAAAGGCAATGGATATCCTTCATAAGGGGTTCGGATGGCCCCATGACATAGCGCAAACCTTCATTGATAGTATACAGGTCGGAGGCCTCATTGCTGCTAAGGACACCGACGTACTTAGTAAGAACTATGTTACGCTGAACAATGTTACGCACTTCTGGATAGTGGATTAGGCTCTACTATAGTGTTGCCTGAAGTCACTGGCCGGAATGAGCTGAAGGTTACCCTAACCGAACATGCAGTGCCACATTTTGTTCATAAATCTCAATTATCCACGATTTCTTGCTTGTGATTTTGCACGTCGCTCAATTGGGCTTTTCCGAATACGTCAGAGTATTCTACAATGGTGACGAATATATTTGGAACGTTGATGAATATCGCTGTGATGCTTATGAGTAGTATAATGATGAGGACAACAATGATGACGGACACGATTTTGATCATGGTGTACACGATATCTAAGACGATATTGAGGATTATGACGAGAAAAATGAAGATCGTCGTGCTTATGATGGTGGCGGTGATGTCGATGATGCGGGTGATTATGATGGCAATGATGGTGAGTTGTTATCCAAATGACGGAAAGAATGACAAAAATGAGACCGTAGTTGAGGATTCTGATGATGGTAATGCCGGTGAGGATGACGCTGGTAACGTCAATGAAGATGGTGTGAATGTTGATGACGACAATGATAATACCGACGATGATGCTGAAGATAATTTTGGCCTTACTACGTATGTTGATGATTTTCGTAATGTTGTTGGTCGTGATGGTGTTGCTGATAATTATGATGATAAAGATCATGATAATGCTGGTGATCATGCCGGTGACGTTGACTTTGCTTGTGGTGTTGGTAACGGTGATGACAATAAGAATCGTGATGATATTTTGCTACTAAGGATGATGTAGTTGATATTAATGGCGAATTTTTTGCGGTTCCGATTATACTGATAATGGTTAATATCATTGTGCTGGCGAGCGTGATATTATTGTTGATGACTTTGATGCCAATGATGATTTCATCATGATGTTGGCAATAATGTCAATAAAGGAATTGGCGATGATGATGGACCTGATGATCCGGATGAGGATGATGGCGTTGATAATGATAATGATGAACGTGGTGAAGCTGTTCATGGTGATGATATTGGGAATTTTGTCGAGGATGCTCCTGACAATGATGAGGAATATGACGATAATGTAAACGCTGATCTCGTTGATTTGGATGACAATCACAGTGATGAAGATGATGATTGTGATGACGATAGTGGTGATGAAGACGAAATCCAAGACGACGGTGATGATTACGATGATGGTCATATTGATGACGATGAGGGTGACAATTTTGCCGACAATGAAGAAGATGATGATGATGATAATGTCGGTGTGGATTAGCGCGGGGTCGATCATAATGATGACGATGATGTTGACGAAGTGTTAATAATAATAATAATAATAATGTTTATTCCCACCAAGTGGGTGGCATACCGTCAAGCATGATCACACGATTACAGCCAGAATAAAGCGCGACTAGGGGGACTGCCGGGTACTGGGGGTTGCGCGAAAAAACGACAGGCGTAAACAGGGGGCAGTATACGATGTAGACTTGGGCACGCCTTAACCGGCATGGGAAAAGAAACACAATTACCAGGAATATATCCTACCTTTGGGGGAATATATCAAACTGAGACAAGACCAGATCTTTAGAATTTGAAGGTGGCGGGCAAAAACAGAACAAGGGAGGGCAATAAAGCACACTGCCTGGCACATTACAAGAAAACTGCAAATTGCGAAAAATGAGAACAAAGTACAAGGAATCTCGTGCGGTGGCAGGATTGCCGCAGTCTGGCCGGTCTATTTGAACTAAAGTCTAAAACCACCGCAAAACACAGCAAACAACCACCGGAAGAGGCAAGTCGCTGAGGCAAATGAAATGGCACCAACATTTTGGGCCACGGGAATAGAAGATGAGGAGAACAATCACAAGGATTAACGTGCTAATTGAGTTGGAGACGATGAAGAAGATATTGATAAGTGTGATAATGATGATAATGATAGTGATGATGTTTTGCATGAAAAATTTTATTTTGATGGTTTACATGACGTTCATGGAGATGGTAATCTTGGTGATGATGGCGATGAGGATTGTGGTGAAGAATAGGTTAGTGAGGGTGATAATTGTATTCAATTTGACGATAAAGATCACGACGAATACATTGTTGATGGCACTGAGCATAGGTATGGTGATGATGATGACAACTGTGACGATATTGATGGTGCTCATTAAGATAAATTACTCGAGGGTTACATTGAGGGTGTCGACGTTGATGGTTATTCTGATGATGACGAAAATGATGCGGATATTGATATTGACGACGGTGATAACGATGATCATGACGGAGCTGATGATGATGCTCACTATGTTGATGAACACAGTGATAGTTCTGATGCTGGTTACGATGGGGACAATGGGTTCGAAAGAGATAATGGTGATAACGAAAGCGATGATATCGTTTATGATCGTGATATTGATTATGGGCTACGTGGGGTTGATGTTGAAAATGTTGATGAGGGTGATCATGTTCATTATGACAACAATGGGGATAGTGATGCTGGATGATAACGATCACGATAGAGATGATGGTGATGGTGATGACGATGATGTTGAAGATACTGACAACTTTTAATGACTACGACAATGATGATGTCTTCAGTGATACAGATATTGATGATATTGATGACGTTGATGACGATGCTGCTGATGATGATGATATTACTGACAATTATGTTGCTGATGATTTTCGTTATGGTGGCGAGAATGCTAATAATAATACTGACCGTAATGATTAAAATAATTCTAACGGTTATGAAGATGTGAAAGAAACTCACGGAGACGATGACGGTGTTAATGTTGGCGGTGGTTTTGACTACTTTGAGGATCAGGATGATGGTGAGGTTGAGTACGATGGTGAAGTTGTGGATGGTGTCATCAACTTTTGTGATGTTGGTGATAATGATATCGGCACTGACGATGAAGGTAAATATGGTGACAATGATGATGATAAGAATGGTGATGGTGATGATGATTGTATTAATGATGATTTGGATGTTAATAAGGTTGTTGATGTTGTAAAAAGCGTTGATTATGAAGATGTTAGTGACGACTTTGATGGGTACGAGATGTTGCTTATCATGTTGTTGGTGATGATGATGTCCAGAAGGATGCGGACAATCACGTTGTTTTCGGACAGTGATGCTAATTAAAATGAGCACGATGGCGGTTGCTTTGGTGATGATGTGGATGACGATGTTGATGTAAATGATGAGGATGATGATGATGATGATGATGATGATATTATGGATAATGAAGACAACAATCATTATGTTCACGGTACCAATAAAGATAACGATGACAATAATGATGATATTGATTATCGTAATGAAGAAGCTTCTGTTGATTCTACTTGCGATAAGTCTGATTAACTTGATTATGTCAATGATGACAATAAATATGGGGTTGAGAACAATGATGATGATGTGTTTCAGGGAGCCGCTGATCGATTTCATTGGCGACGTCCGAGAGAATTTTGACGGTGCGCATTTCGTCCTTTAGGTGGAGCCAATCTGTGTTGAAAAACTGACAAGCATTGCACAGCTGATTAATCCATATTGGGGATGATCAATGTTGCGCATCACGCAACTGTCCACAGAGCCTCTAACCCTCGACCTCTTGGCTAGAAGTTCGAACACTTAACCTATCGTTTACGAGCGGCCGATCACTAATGTGCTTAACTCGCACTTAGACATGATGTAGAGCCGCTCATCCTTTAAGCACAGGATCCACATCATATATCCGCATCACGCGGTCATGCTCCCCGAGCAAATATGTTCCTTCAGATGGATTTTTTCACTAAGTGGGCGAATTTTTCTCTTCTACTGAGCTACTAATGGATATGGCAGCGCTAGCTTTTGCTCATTTCATCAATGGTATCCATAGTGATGAGAGATAATGGGATAATGTGGTTGATAACACTGCTGATATTGAGGATAATAGAGATGGTTTTGTGGACTATAACGATGAGGAGGAAGATAATGATGTGCAGGTCGAGGAAGGGTAGGAAGATGAGGTTGATGATGACGATGATCAAAATGAGAATGATGATGTGATGATGACATTGGTATTGAGCATACTTTTTACTCTAATGATGATCACCACGACAATGGTGAACAGGATGATAACGATGATTAATAAGATGTTGGCAATGTATCTGATAATGTCGATTTCGTCGGTGGGGATGTGTACGTCATTGATGATTATGATGATGACGATGATAATTTGATGGTGATGATGGTGCTGAAGCATTTAAGGAAGTTGATGTTGTTCTTGATTGTATCGATTGGAATTATGACGGTGGCGTGAACTAGGATGCGATTGATGATGATGCTATTGATGTTGAAAATGGTCTGGCTGATATCGATAATGATGATGATGATGATAACGATGGTGACGGAAATGAAGTTGATGTTAATAGTGGTAATGATAATGATAATAATGTTGAGTTTGGTAAGGCTTAAAGTAATGATTGTTAGGATGATGATGACTTTAAGGATTCAGTTGATAACGATGACGATTGCGATGATGATTACTATGGTGATGTTAATGATGTGGATGTAGGTGATGATTAAATGTTCACGATGGCGATGTCGTTGACGATGGCCACCTGGATGGTGATGAGTATGATGATCATGGCGATAACGACGTGTTTGGTAACAGTGATCATGAGGTTGATATTTATGGATGTGGTGGTGATAATAATGAATTCATGATAATTTCGACGATGGCAGTGATACTAGCGGCAATGAAATGATGAAGACAATAATGCTGATGATGAATTTATGGATGGCTCTGATGATGAAAATGATGCCGAATATGACTTTGCTAATGATCACCGTAATTGTGGTGATGTCGATGAAGATGATGGTGTTTTTGTTGATAATATCGATGATTTTGAGGAGGGCGTTTATAATGTGGTGATATTTATTACAAAGGTGGTGGCACTGATGAGAAGGGTGATAAATGTAATGATAATGTTGGTCCTAATTATGTTGTCGGTGGTGATGATGATGCGGATAATAATGGGGCTGACGATGTTGAGGATGGTGATAATTTTGATGATGATAATGATGCTGATGATGAGGTTGCGGCTAACCAGTTTATTCGAACGTTCCTACAATGAGCGTTTTGATATCAATGCTCGTGTCAACGGCATACGTGTTGCTGATGCAGACACTCACGAGCTTCGTCATACAAGCTAAATAAGCTTCAAACGTCGCCGCCAATTACTCGGACTGCGCAGTGGTTTGCTGGTGGCTGCATCTTCCAAAACCTACATAATTCATCATTGTGGCCACGATGATTGCATCTAAACTGGCAATAACGCGCAAAATGCCATTCAATGCAACGCCAGCATTTTGTATCGGCCTAGTTCTTAGCAGTTTATGGGACGTCTGAGCTCACAGCTGCTTCGTGTTCCAGGTTCACGAGGAGTTGGCATTCGATACTTGGGCTCATTTAAGCATCGTGTTGAATCCTGCAAAGTAGCTAGGTTTTTATGCCCGCATATTGCAAAGACTGGAGATGGGCTACAAAAGAGAAGCACTTGGACTAATTCTCCGTCATTGAGCTGAGCGTAGAACGCTGGCATTCCTGGTTAACAGTGCAGGTAAAATTGATGGAATCGTCATTATTTTTCTTGACTAGCTTATAGCACTAAGACCGATACTTAACAGTGATATATCATGACCCAATATTTGGGACATTGTTCTGACCGCTTCCTTATAGCTTTGGTAGCAGAGAGGTTACGCCAAATGAAGTGTTTGCCATTCTTATTCTGGTGTATGAAGTATTTGCAGCAGTAATTCGGTTTTTCCTCCGCAGTCTACATTGGTGGCCATGACGACCGAGTCAGATGTATATGATGCAACCGGATCTAGTGCGTGGCGAATGGATCCGTGAGTCCTTAAGAATGAGCATACGGAGATATACCTAGAATCGTGATGGGGAACACGACAAAGGCGTGTGGTGGAGGGAAAAGAGGGTAGACATCGGCAGTGGCCACTTTTCGTAACTCGCCTACTAAACAGGTAAATACGTCCGCCACGTTGATAGGAGCCCCAACGAAAGGCTTTGGTTCAAATGCCTAATCGCACAAAACAAACGTCAGAACAGCTATATTTTAGGATGCATGCCACCGCACATGTTCAAACCCCTGGAGGACTAGGTAACTGCATGACTCAAACATTAACTCATTAACCAATCTGGCATGAGAGGCTCTGTGCGTGCCGTAAATTCCTTAGCACAGCCCAGTCCCAGTCAGTCCGTGGTGAGCGTGTAAGCATTGTGCGGAAACCTGAAGAACGCAATAAAACTCAGCGGCGATCAAACGCATGTTCGGAAAACCGTCAGGTGTTGCTGTGTAAGTGGATCGACTCCTGCCAGCGGTGACTGAAGTTGAAGTGATCCATTTGGATTGAGGGCTGATTCTTTGGTGCACAACACGTCAAACATCCTCCTCTGTCACCATAATTTGTACTTCAAAAATATATTCTGTGATCAGCGCACATTTAAAGCGGACTTAACAGCGTGTTCCACTTGTCTCCATAAGTCTACCTAGCTTATCATTCACGTCACAAGCAACTACAAGGAGGTCCAACGTTTTAGCCCCTTGGAAGGGAGCACGGTAATATTTGTCTGTCTACAATAAAATTAGAACAGACTTTTTGGAATTCTAGCACCTCCTTCGTTAACAGCAAGGTCATCTGATAGGATAAAAAAACCGGAAAATCGCCGACTGCTGCGTGCAGAAAATGGGCGTGCTGCTGGAATCTACGTATGTGTCATGCTGTTAAACAATCAAACAACGCCCAATTTGATCCCCCGTGGGCTTATCAATCACTTGGCAGACAACAGGCGTGAAACTAACCAGGCTGTAGTTCGACAGGCCCTTTAGAGTAGCCCCCTTAAACCCAAGCTTCGCTACCACTGTCTTCCACCATGACGGCAGCCTCTAGAGGTCTTGTGATTCACATAGAGAGTTGCTAACATGGGAACGTTGTAGATGAGTCAGGGAGCGATGAGCTTTGTTTAGGCCCGAGGTTCGGGAACACGAACTTCGAGATCCATCTAGCGGAGTAGGAGATGCAAGACAAAGTGTAATTACAAGAGTTATACTCCCCCATATTTCGTGTCCACGAATAGGCTCTGGAATGTCACACAAACTACGACGGCTGCAAAACCACCCGCAGCTTTCGCTCATGGAGGGTGATTCTCTCTTTGCTGAAAGCCGCAATATCTTATTCATTAGCCCATGTTCTCCAATTCGAGGTAATTGTTGAACTTAATGACCGGTTCACATAGACAAAACAACCATGCATATAATAAGCAGAAATACGCATTTGGCACTGAATTTATAAATATGCAATGGTAACCTTGAAAACATCACAGTATGACAGTTTGGCGTGACAAATTCTTCAGAGAGCACTGAAGTTCATCTTGAATTGGGGAGGCTCAATCACACAAGGAGAATGAAAACTTCAACAAATTCCGGCACGATGTAGAAAGCAATAGGAGTACGCTCAATTTATCACTACAGCTTTCCTCCTACATTATATCTCTTGATGGAAACAGACAAATATTGTCGCCAGACTGTTTTTGCCTCCAGCTGGTTTATTTCCACCACATCGTAAAACTTGAGGATTCCGTCTTGTCTACGTGTGAGTATTTCGGAATCATCAAGCATCACGTTAATCAGACGCATGCATCGCGAAATGCCCACTAAACAAATGAAGTTGTGTCCTGATCGGCCAGAATATGAAACATTATGTATTGAGATATGTGGTTAAGTAACTCGCTCCGCCAAGGAAGTTCTGGCTTGACCTCGTGGTAAATGCCGTGAATGTGATAGTCTTACTTGCTCCTTCAGGGACCGTCCCAAGCTATCCTGTTTCAATTTATCACGCCGTCCAACGGCTAGCATAGGCATGACGACCCGCCATGTATTCCTCGTTTTACACTGCACTTTATGCGAAAAGAAATCATTCATCTAAGAAACCTTCATACTTAACATAGGCCATGGAAAGAACCCTCAAAATTCCACTTAATAAGACCTGCTTCTTTTAATGTCGTCGTTTTCACCAGTGTGTTTTTCGAATGCATAAGGTTAGCAGCGACGTCGAAATTGTTTAACGGACAACATCAAGCACTATGTTTTAAACGACCGTAACCGAAAACTAGGAGCAGGCATACAGGTGGCAGCTGGGTCAAACGGACGGGGATGAAATCAAATTTCATATGATACCATGCGATGTTGACTTACCCAGATAAGTAGTCGATACCGAATGGCTCTCGAAATGTTTGCACTGAAACACAATCGTCCCGCGGTCATCTTGGGATTTACCTTTTTCGGATAACCTAAAATAACATATTCCCAAGTCCAGTGAACTTCAAATGGATGTCAGCAATGCAGGCAGTACGTATCTTGCCCTAAACAAGGTAACTTTAAGCATATGTCATTTAAGGAAAACCGGTAGAACGCATTCTTCGTGTATAATGAGAATAAGTCCTGAACAGACTTAATAAACTACTCTTTAAAGAGTTTATCGACAGTGCATTGCGTCTCTTTTAATGGATTTTGATATATCGGACATCCGATCAACTGAAACGTTTAGTGGCCTAACGGGACCCACAGCTGAGTAGGATAATTGTGAACGAGAGATTCAGATGGGTTTTAGGTGACCCTTTCTGTCAAATCCAATTTTTGTATATAGATGAGTGTACAAGTTGAAACTCAGAACACCTTTTGTGAACCTGCATTACCTGTGTCCTAGGCGCGGTAATATATTTTACTCCCGATGGTAGAGTTCACAATACCCCGGTGCAATTCATATTATTATGTGGGCCAGTTTCCTAGCCGCTGCTCATTGTGGATAATAAAAATGGTTTGCGTTCGACTAATTTACACAGTTAGATCACTGTCGTAATCCGCTGGGAGCACCAAATAATTAATGCTGGAATGGCTTTCGAAAATACCTCGTTCACGAAAGATGAACTAACACACTCCATTGGATGTCTTGGTCACGTGATACTTATTGAAATCGACCGAAATCCTAGAAAAGCCCTTGTGTGCACAACCACGCGAAGTGTTGATATGGGACAGAGGAGGTCAAACAATGATTTGCCAACGAAGTATGAAAGCCATTATCAATAAACCCATTTGCGCTGACCGTTGCTTTCTCCCTGAGAGAAGGCCCCGGTACATGTCGATGGTTAGATACATTGTCAGATAAAGCACAGTCGCGCGTTGCGTTTTGAGCAAGCATCCAAACCGGCGCGCTAATTGCAAGGATTTTTCTAACTGTCTCGACGTCGAAAAGTCCACTAACATTCCTGGAGTGACGTATCAATCCTACGTGAGATCGGCTCTAATCATTTACCCTACAAACACAAACGTCCACATGGTATGGTTTTCGAGATTCAAGCAAGCACTTCCATTAAACAATTTCTTCCTCACTCAAGGGTGCCGATGGGACAACCCTTCTCCGGTAGTTCTCCATGCTGCATCTAGAGCCCGTTTATAGTTTGCAGATCTTTTCTATAACTCTTTGCGATGTCGTCCTTAGTGTTAAGCACTAAGAACGTCGTGAGCCGTCCTACACCCAATTTCGCTTGTAATCCTATGTGAGCGTCAAACCACGACGCACCACTAAACGAAAAGGAATCATCCCACCAGAGAGCTGTTGGTAGGCGCCTTGTTCTTGTATCAACCCAGGAATCCATGGTGGCCACGTCTATCTGTGGGCGCAACAACTGAAATCTACACTAGTTTGGTACGACTGTTTGCCGCTGAATAAGTACCCAACTACGGATGAAATAAACGTCCTCTGTCGATAACATCTTTTCTCAAGTTCAAAACAGGTCGCCCTTGCTTAATTTAGCCAGTCGCTTATCTTGGCAGCTACGCGGAGCTGATCAAAACGAGAAAGCGTTTCTCAACAGCATGCAAACCGTAGTATCATAGTTGTTCCGAAAGGACACGATGATTATTCTGCTCGTTTGTGTCAGCAAGCACTATGAAGTTGATAGTCTTCCAACCCCCTGAATGTTGACGCCACTTGAGGAATACTACTAGTCATTTGAGATAACCTTTCCGGCTTAGCTACATTCGGTTCATTTTCAAGTGACGGGCAGTATCGTTTTCGGTTGGTCTGCTGAGCGTGGCGACGTGAAATGTAAACAGATTGAGTCATTTTGTACTTGGTCCCACGGGCTGCAGGGAAGTGCTCAAACTAAACAGTATGCCAAGGAAGACCGTAATGATAAAAAACTTGCTTCTTAGATCCTTGCTGTCCATCTAGGCACCAGAAGTGGCATTTTGTTTTGCAACGACCGTCTTATGTTTTATTTGTGTGAAGTAAGGCCAGAATAAAAGCATCATATTCAAATGTTTTGCAGGCCAGTGCCGTTGGCGAAAGTTGCAGGTCGGCATGAATCTTTCCGCCTGATAGGCCTGACCATTTCCGTGACACATCATGTTAGCCTTATCTATTGAGCACCCAGGTTCTGCAATCCCGTGCACGTCCCGTGGCACATCAACTGAAACTTTGTCATCTATATACGAATACAGATACAAAATAAATCAGGTGTGCAAGACGCTTTGGTGTTGTAGGAAAACTTTGTGAACATCAACAGTGGAATCTGTTGCTGGAAGTTGAGCGGCACTGCTACTGGTGGTAACCCCACAATCGTGCCCATCCCTTCAGCTTCAGAATCAGTCCACGGACTTTTTGAAGGAATAAATTCTCTGTAACATGATACTGCGGTGAACCTATTCAAGGTGGAAACTCTTCGTCCCTTCTTTGACGCGCTGCGTCCTCTCGTAGAAAAATCGATGTTTCGAGTATTCTGAAGCACTAAGCTGGAGATTGAGAGGGCTTCAACCTCATACTTTAAAATGATTATTGCCCGATGAGAAATATTTCCGTGGACAACAAACGTCCCATAGTGCTTTTGAGGAATTCGTTAGCTGAAGCAACGTAAATGCTCCGATATTTTTGAATTATCCATGACAAGAACTGCAGACCATCTAGTATACTGGCTCCATTGGCAGTGATCTATCTACACACAGTAATGTACTATGAAACTGCCTAGAATCTTTCTTCCGTTTGTGCTGTGACTCAGAGGCTGAGTTTACCAGCCGACATCATCGCCAGGCGATTCTGTCGTGCCACGAAGGAGCGCAAAACTATGGCGACAGATCAGTTTTGGAGTGCAAATATATTACAATTAACCTGGTGTGCTTAGGCTGAAGGATTCTCTGTTAGCTTTATCCTGAGGTAAAAACCCTGCACATATATAGACTGTGGCAAAAAAACCGGAGTAAAATAACACAGAGCGTTACAGCTGAACTAGTGATGTGTTTTATCTTGCTCCTAAAACTAGCCGCCTCCATAAATATTTGTTGGTTTTCTTGCGAGCTAAAATGACTAAACAAGGCGTCTTCGCTTGTTAATATATCAAGTCTAGAAAGATGTGGACGACCAACCAAAACTCGTTTGTGCAAACCTTCATAAAACTTTGCTCATTTTGACTTCTAGAACTCGAGGTTGTCCCTGGCTTACCCAATAATTCCCTGAATACAACAATAATAAGAATAATAGTGTTTATTCCCAACTGTTGGGTGGCATACCGTCAAGCATTATCGTACTGTTACAGTCGGAATGAAAGAATGACTGATGGGGCTTTCGGTTACAGTGGATTGCGTCGAAAAGGGACAGTGTCATAAAAAGCAAGCATTATCCGATATAGACGTGGTCACCAACAAACCACTACGGGCGGGAAATCACAGTTACTACTGTCTTTTTCTTTTGGGGGAAATATCGAGCTGAAGCGATATCACATTTTTAGAGTTTGAAAATGGCGTCCAAAAGCAAAACGAGGGAAGGCAAAAAACATGCATCCTGGATGATACATGACAAGGAAAGTGAAAGTTTCAGAAAATTAGGAACAAGAACAACGAACTGGTGAAGGACCGGTCAATTTACACTAAAATCTAAAACCCCGCCGAGGCCTCGTGGCCTTGGACTTTTCGGCTTATATCCAGGTTCACACAACGCTTAAGTGTGGATGATGAATCAGTGGAATTATCATTGGGGATAAATGGTAGCAGGAATTTCAAAATAATTATGTACGGTGCAACTGTAGAGACACACTGGTGTCTCTTTTGTAGTGAAGTTGAATGCAAACGTTCCTTGGAAGAGTGAGTTGGTGATAACACACAAGCCGGAACGCGAACAGTACAGAAAATTGTTGACTTTGTGGGAAGCACAGACTAAAGTTCACCGAAGTGGTTAAATCCGAAGTAAAGGTCCAGCAGATTAGAACGAACGCGTCCTGGAGGCGGCTGGGGCGAGGTGAAGAGTTTGTTCGTTGTCACAGTTAATGGAACGAGTGGGCGAGAGATACGGTCAACAGTAGGAAGGGAATAGTTGCAGGTATGGCAGTGCCGTACCATTATGCCTGACATACTTCGGTCTTTGGACAGCTGCGTAACGGACATTATGTTTGTGGTCATTGGGATGAGATGTGCAATTCTTTGAGCAGCTGGAGAGTTCGGGTTTGCTAAGTAAATCTGCAGAAGTAGAAAGTAGCCGAAGTACGATGGCGGGTATTTCCTGGTCCTGTTGAGGGTACCTGTGGATGCAGATCACATGTCCGGTGGAGTTCTCGAAACTAAAATTTCAAGGTCAGGTGTTGCGGAAACTTCATTGTGGATGCACGCCCATCCATAGGTTTTTAACTATTTTTATATTAGATGACTGTTTATTTACGGTGGTCCCCCGATTAGCCGCGATTACAAAGGCTAACGGCTCTCCCTTCTTCAGTAGGCCTATTCTTGTAAGTGACACTCCCCGGTTCGTCGTGCACGTTTAGTCCTCACCTACATCATCGTCTTTGTCGATCTGCTGTCACTCTCCCTCGGTTCCACAGTCTCATCTAAACAACCAGCTTATATAGTTGGCTAAGAATGACTGAGACGCTTGCAATGCGATCCAGAGTTTTCTTCCTAATCTAGAGCCCTCATATTCCAATCAAACAGTCTCCAACCTACGCGAAGCTAGAATCGCAAGGTCTGAAATATATATTTCAGACTTCAGCCTGCAGGTAGCTTTCATAAGTCATTATTATACAACTAGTTGCTTATTTAGAGGGCTCCTTCAATAGCTGCGCTTACCCTCTCTCTGACTATCGTTTATTTGATTAAGCTTTCTTGACTTCAGGGCTTGCGAGTCCCAGACCCGCGACGGCTTTCTGGCGCCAGATACTCGCCCCGTAGCTCGCAAGAAACAGCACTTCTACCTTCCCCGCCATAACTTGCAATTATCCCGTAGTTAACCATATTATCACCCTCACACAAACTGGGGGCCAGATTCTCAGGCACTGAATCCCGGCAATCGTGCTCATATTCGTTAACGGATTCAGCTGCGATCTCCAGTATCTGGTTAGCGCCTCAAGTTCCCGAGCACCTGATAAGTTAAGATAATGCCACCACTTTCGTCTTCCTCTAAGCGATTGTTAGATCCCGAATCCCCATCACCCATCCACCCATTGTGTCGAAAGAAGAGACTCGCTGCCGGAAAATGTAGCATTCAGTCCCATCACTCCTCAAAGTCGGTCCGCTGGGCACTGCGGTTCACTTCATACCGTTCGGTGGAACAAACCGATATCTCCCTTCCAGTCATTGACAAACTTGCCTCTGACATTTGACAGCCTTTTGGGGTGCCGTCACCAGGTCCTACTATACAATACCCCTGATCGCATCCCGCTCGAACTCACAAAACCTGCTGTTCTGACGGCATGTAACATGCTTGACACCGCCTGCACAGTTCGACGTCTCCGAAAGTCGGAACCGTCCTTGCGTTGCCCAAAATTAACGTAATTCAAGGACGAAAACGATGCCGCTCACCTACTGGCATCACATGCCCCTTCTCCTCTACCGCGAAACTCCAAACAGTAAAGGTCAAATACATGCGCACTCAACTGCAAAGACAGCTTACTAAACGTTCATCACCCAGATCTCTAAAATCGACAACTGCAGGCTGCCAAATGGATCCCACTTTCCCTCACTCGTTCGCGGCAGTCAGTAATCTTGGCGTCACACAATCGCAGACTTCACATGCGACCAACGGCAGCTACGCAAACAGAACTGCCGTTGACGTATGTGCGCGTAGCAGCCAAGGCCCCTCCAATTCAAACAACAGCGCGCTGAGTCAGCCATTTGATCCGGCCTCTGATCCACTCTATTCATCTACTCTATTCATCCCCCCGATAACTGTAAAGCTGGTTACATGACTGACGCGGTATCTTACCAGCCCTTATCTGGCTCTGAAATCAAAGGTGAAAGCAAAAGCGCTTGCTCCAGACCCCCCGACTCCGCCTTTCCCCACCAAACCGCTTCCTCAAGCCCAAAAACTCGCTGTAAAACCCTGGTATTTTAACGTCCTCTACCGCACTAACCTCCCGAAGTCCCACTGTTCGCAGTTCGTCAACAAACCTGAACATAATCCGCATGGCACATAAATACACCGGTGGCCCCCGTCACCATGAAAGCCTGGTCCTTGGAAGGGTCTCTAACGCACAACCAACGGGGCTATCTCTGACCCTGATCCGCCTTCATCACCCTGCCTACCTGCTTTCGTCGCAGATGAACACAATTTTCGGTTGCTGCCCATCTGTCCGCAGCCAGCGTCTATTTCCGCACCATACATTCATCCAAACCTCCAGATGCAGAAGATGACACGGCCGACAAACTCTTTATTATACCGCTTGTCCTTCTCCCAAAGACATCTCCTATCCCACGCTGAACATGATACCGTAGCTTCTGCCATGGGTTCAGACCTATTTTAGCAACTATTCCCCCAAGCCTACACCAGCAATGAATACTCCTCATCGGACTCCAAAAACACACCCAGCGAACCCGGTTTCATGTTATTCCAACTCGACTTAAAATGTCCCCCTATTACCAGACTCCACCGTGTGCGAGGTTAGTAAATTCCTACTTGGTATGGTTTGCTCACCGATGGACCCACCAGTGTCACTGTTTAATGCTCACTCACTGCTGCCAAAAGTCCATAATCTCCGAACCATTATCTTCATTGCACGACCAAGTTTGATACGTGCGACTAAAAATGGCTCTCAGTTGAAAATACAGACACGGCTGTCTCAGTCCCTTGTTAAATATAAATCCACCCCTCTGACAGGAGAAACTTAGTGGGTGGAGGCTATGCCGTCCATTCCTAATCAGAAATCCGTGCAAGCGTCATTGATGATTGTCACCTAAAAGTGACTCCAGAAGCCATCTGGACCTCCACAGAACAGAAAAAACGACCCGTACTAGTGGGTTGTATTTGTATACAACCAGTCTCCTTCCCTGCCACTATTGCTGACTTGTCCCGTTTAATTTCTACTGCACATGCCCTACCTCCTTCGCCCAAATTTGTGCTGGTTGATTCCAACCTACCGGATATATCCTGGTCTCCCACTACGCGCCCTACTGGTTACGCCTCGCTGCTTTCCCAAGACAGTATAGTGCACGTAGCCCCACTAGTGGCCTACATACTTAGGACCAAATATTCTTAAACGTTGGCCACCTGGCTAAAGATGCAGTTGGTCCAGGCTTCTTAGGAATTGGTCGCTGCGTCGTTTCGTGCAACGCAGTCAGTTATTGCCCAACTGTTCCTCCAAGTCCTACATTAGTTTCACCCCCTCTCTCCAGAGGTTTTTGTACGTATCTAATTTGTGCTGGCTTCCCGGGACTGGGGGTTGATTATGATCTTCTATTCTTACTTTGTACAACGGCATTTTCCCTTTTTGTTATTTCGGTTTTGCGCCTTTACCAACATTCTTGTCTTTGACCTGAACGTAAACCGTTCTTCGACCTTGTCATCGCACGTGCTTTTTAAGCCGGCACGTGGTTTCGCTCTCTTGTAAGCACGTGGCCTTGAGTCGGCGTGGACTTTGGGATCCGTTAGGAATTGGCAGTTCCCAAGCCGGTATATAGAAGCCGGCGTAGTCCCACGATTTGAGGTTTGTACAGTTTCATTATTTTATTATTGTATTTGTAGTACCGCATATGTTGGTAAACCTCCATTTGAGCGATTTGTCTCTTGGGGCTTTGCGCGTAACTCGACGTGGTCCAACAGGTTGCTGGAAACAGACTATACTGAGGCGACTTCTTTTTCTTGACAAACAGCGTGATTGTGACATCTACCAAATCCTATTGACTTTTATTCATCTCGTTTCTCCCATTAAACATTTTCACCCTGTTATCTCTCGCCATGATAAGTTACAAAACAATTGGATAAAAATTACACCCGGCTAGCAGAGAGTATCGAAAATCTCACGATTTCACATTATTAGTTCTCCTGAGTAAGCCTTCAACTGACCGAAAGTCCCTGCGGGTAGCTCTCGAACGCCGGGAAAAGAGCACCGTCCACAGAAAACCATCCAACTCCAAATTACTCAGCCGACTGTTCCGCGGGGGTTGTGACCCAAACAGTCACTCAATTGCTCGTTTGAGTTCCACCGAATGTTGCGCATTCGTTTGAAATCGGTTTCGTTTTTCCCTCGTGCGAATTTGTGAACGAATTCTTTTACTGTTCAGTCTATTTACAGAGTTCGCCAAGTCAGAAAGCTGCTGGCTGGCTTTAAGTTGCAGTCCTCTGTGAAAACGAGCCTCATGGGAGTGCCACCAGAAGAACTACCTCTCGGTGCTGCAACCCAGGGTTCAGGGCCCCACAGAGACACCTTTCCCCTCAAACCGCGAAAAAAGGCCCAAGAAAACAAACAGACGCAAGTTTGCCTCAAATCAATAAACAACAGCAAATCGGGTCGTCCGAAAGGCGGTACTGAAAGAACTACAAGTAGCAGCCGTCAAAAGTTTCGCCCACGGGGGAAAAACCTCGTCCCACAAAGATAGAATGCCACCGCAAACCGGGCTCCCCCGGGCGAAGAAAACTTGTAAATAGGAAGCAGCTCTTGAAACCACCAAGGCAGGAAGCAGACCAGTATTCTGCAGAAGCCCCTTTGAAGCCCTGGACTCAAACCCGACGTACAAATATTAAGTCTGGTAAACTCTCTGGTTACACACTCCTCGGCTCCTCAACTTCGGGGGCAGCAGAGACAGTGTTAAAATGTTTGTCCACTAACTGCCTCAGCCTTTTTAACAAACTTTACGATATTAAACAGTCAGTTAGCCTTGAACAGCCGTCCGTATTCGTACTCTATAAGACCTGGCTCACTTTAGGTTTCTCTGACTCGGAGAACTCGACACACGGCTGCTCTGTTTTTCGAGCTCACTGAAAACAGAGGAGGGCTGGTGAGGTTCATTTTTACCTATATGAGGCCCTGCCCATCCCGATTGGTCTCACTGATACCACTCCCGAACCTTTATGTGATGCACTGTGGATTCAAATCCCGCTGCGCGGGTCCAAATCTCCTCTTCACAGGGTGGTGCATCGTTGCCACTCAAGTCCTCCAGAAGATGACCTATTCCTCATACGAACCCTGGAGCAACTCTCCTCCAGCTACCACTTTATTCATCTCTTGCTTGTGGGTGACCTCAACGCTCCAAAGGCCTTCTGGATGGAGCTCCAGCACGTCGGATCATGTGAATCTTTTTCAGCAGAGCTGACCAAAGTCATCCAACAGAGCGCTTGGTCTCAGCATGTCGTTCCACTCACCAGATACCGCGCAGGCCACCTAACATCCCTCATAGATTTGGTCATCACCAACTAAAGACACTTCGTCGATCAGGTGATAATTAACGCTCCACTGGGACATAGTGACCACTGTGTGCTGACCTTTGATTTCGTCTGCTACTGGGCCAGAATTCCCGAACCTCAAACGTGGATTCGAAACTTCCGCCGTGCAGAATTCTAAGGAATGCGCATCTTCCCCGAACCCGCTAAACTGGGACCAGCCTCAGTGGAAGAATTATATAAGACCATTGTCCAGAAAGTTCACGAGGCTGACACGATGTTCGTCCCAAGAAAACCGGCACGCAGCCGCTGGCTACCGAAAGGGATCCGGGGTCTTCTGGAAAAGACGTCTAGATTATTTTTCAAAACGTTGACTACAGGAGACACAGAAGATGAGCTAGCATTTCGTAAAATGTGGAACCGCTGGAAATCAGAAATCTGCCAATGGAACATACGAAAACAAGCCACCATTCTAGACCAAGCCCGAGAAAACAGAAATGTGCTGTTTAAGTACATGAGACATCACCGCAGACACACGCCATTCGCGTTCTCCTTGAGGGGCAGCAACGAAAAACCCATCAGTGGCCCGTTAGTGTTATCTGTGGCCTACGTAAAGCCTTATTCCCGGATTCACGGACTGATACACAGGATGGAGGCTTTTGCCCAAGTTTCCCGGGTCGGTTTTGTTCTTGTGTACTTGCAGACCTATGTTCAGCCCCGGCGTCCTCGCCACATCAAATCTTGTCCAGGCGTAGCTACGCACGGGCTCTGACCGATTTGGTCTTCACGGTGGAGGACATTTGTTAACTCTTGCACAAGTTCAACCCGTTCTGCGCGTTGGGGCCCGACGAAGTCCATCCATGTATCCTGAAGGAAATGTCGTTCACACTGGCAACACATTTGAACCTGGTGTTTCGTCAGTCGCTGACGTAGGCCACCTTTCCTCTGCTTGGAAGGAAGCGATTGCCAAAGCAATCTACAGAAATCGTGGCCGAATATCGTCTGGCAGCTACAGGCCTATAAGCCCCACTAGCGTGTTTTGCAAGGTGATGGAACGCATTCTGAAGCGAGCCATCCTGGACCACCTTACCTTTAACAACTTGATATCTCCAGGTCAACAGGGATTTCTCCCAAACCGTTCTTGCGTGACGAACCTGCTCGCATTTATGGACAGCTTAACTCAAGCCAAGGACGAGGTATTCATATCGGATGCCATATTTTTCGACTCCTCAAAAGTAATCGATCGAGGCCCACACAACCCGCTGCTCCACAAACTCGAGTCCTATGGGATTTAAAGGAAAATTCTACACCGGATTAAGGCGTTCCTATCAGACAGGACATTGCGAGAGAAAGTAGGCTTGACCTGCCCTTCTCCGGTGTCCATTGGAGTTCCTCAAGGCTCCGTTATGGGACCATTGCTGTTTCTGATATATGTCAACGACCTTCCAGATACTCTTGCAAGTCCATGTCTACTTTTTGCGGACGACTTAAAATCCCGGAGTACCAATGCCAGCGCCATTCAAATGGATGTGGACGCTGCAAAACAGTAGTCGTTGGACTGGCACCCTCCTCTGAATGACGAAAAGTGTGTCCATTAGTCATTAGGAGGAGCCTCAGCGATCGCCTATGTCCTGCATGGTGAGAATGGACCAGAAGACATCACGAAGATAGATACCAAAATGAATTTGGGTATCTTGCTCTTTTCAAACATGTTCTTCTCACTGCACCATGAGAAATCGGCCGAAAAGGCATTCACCATTCTACCGATGATTCGGCGCACCTTCACTCGTATTACTCGCACGGACTTCCAAATACTCTATGGGGCCTACGTCAGACGGCTTCTTGAATACGCCAACCAAGTTGTCTATTCAGGGCGCACGAAGAACCTAACCCTCACTGAGCGTGTCCAGCGAGCTGCCACGAAAGTGGTTGCCGGCCTTAAATCCGTGGACTACCAAATGCGTCTCACGGCGCTTGACCTCTTTACCCTCGAGTATCGCCGCTTCCGAGGGGACCTAATACTTACTTATTCCCTGTTTGAACGGGGTTTGGCCAACAGATTTTTCACCGTTGAGCCAGCAAACACGGAGACATGCTAACAAGATTTTCAAGCTCAGAGGGAACACTTTTATGAGGCAAAACCTTTTCTCATTTCATGCAGTAGCTGCGCGGTAAAACCTTCCTCCGACGGTTTTTCTACGCTGCTTCTAGAACCCAGTTCAATGCGCTATTAGACACTTTCCGTGAATCCATGAGAATCACTAACTTTTTCAGATTAGCAGAACATTTGAAGGCTTACGTCGCTGGCTGCTTTTATCCCTTTCGCCCAACTTCAAACCCGTTCCGCCTGCCGCGTATGTCACAATTCCAAACGTTCAGAGTAGCCACCTGGCTCTCGGCCACGTGGCCATCTCCCTAGCTGATGGTTCTGCCTTTCTTTCAAACTTTCAGGGCTCGGTTGCACCTGGAGCCGGTGGCCTTCTACCCCGAGTTCTGAGACACAGCGGTCAAGACATCGGAATCCATTTCCTAAATCGTTTTACCCACTTGATGGACTATAGAATCGTCCTCGCCCAGTGGAGGCAACCTTTAGTCCCTCCGCATTTCAAATCCGGATCTAGACAAACTTATTCCACCATACCTTCCTTTTACTGAGAGCCCTTGAATACCCAATCAAAGGCCCCTCAACCACGTTCCTCCGGCTGAACACGCCTGAATAACCGACAGTAAGGATTCCTGTCCCAAAAATCCGTCAGCGGCTGCCGGCTTTACTTCCTCGAGACCATCACGGTAGCCTACGGCGCTGGGCACTGCACTGTAATAGTTTACTTGAATATCCAAGAAGCATTCGACCAGGTCCCTCATGCAGCCCTGCTACATAAGCTTGGTGCCATCGGCCTCACAGAGACCTTATTTCAGTAGTTCCCCATCACCTATCCGATAAAACGCAGATTACACTAATAGAAGGTATAATATCATCTACACAATCGATCACTAGCGGAGTAATTCAAGGAAGCGTGTTAGGCCTCATCCTCTCCTTAATGTATATCAACAACGTCTTGGACGCCGTGTCCAATGGTAAGGCCTTCCTCTTAGCAGACAATATTAAAATCGCGTACACATTTCTTCCCTCTGCACAAGCGTTTACATTTCAGCAGCTTCAGCAGGACACAGACTCGCTGAATCGCCGGCCAAATGATTCTGGCCTAAGTTTCTCTTCTGCAAAAATCCGAATAACTTTCTGTCGCTGCTCCCTCTCGGTTGATGCGTTCATAATTAATAAGAATCCTGTCAGTCACTCCACGGATATCCAAGGTTTCATTCTCAGATACTCTTTTACATTCAGCTTTTCCCAACAAATCCAGCTCCAGGTTGCCCGGGCACGTAGGCTCAGCTCTTTAATATTGCGCTCCCTTCATCTCCACTACACAATAGTCGCTATTTTTAAGCTAGGCCTTCGACAAGTTCTGTAATTCTATCCCGTATTTTCTTCCCTTCATACCCAAAGAAGTAGACTAGCACGTGAAAATGTCCAACGCTCATTCACGAAAATGATGTTTCCACAGTCCAAACCTCCCTCCTGCGGCACCCGTTGTCGAATTTTATGCCCTCAACCACTATGGCTCCGACGGTTCAAGATAAATGTAACTCTCACACACCATCTGCTGCACAAAAGCACCTTTGCAGCAGAGGCTAGGCCAAACGTTAATTGACGCCCTCGCTATATAGTCCATCTGACGATGTGCTGCACAGCCTAGCAAACACTCACGTACAGCATCGCGGTTCGCATCTGCTCGACATGGTAGCTCACACAAATGCTCAGTCGCTGTTTAGCCGCAGTGCGCTCGCTCTGAACATCACCCTTCCATTCCCATTGTCCCATTGATAGATGCCATCTTCACTTGCTTCCTCCGTGACCTGCCTTTACCAGCGCCTGTTTGCTGTCTGACTGCCCGAATTGACTGAGCTCCTCTTCTGGCCAGGCTGTCCCCCCGACCGGAAAAAAAGATCTGTAGCTGGGGTGCTTATTATTGCACAAGCCGAAATTATGACTGCTTGGTGCCATGCCACCTTGCAGATCCTGTAGCATGCACGAGGGACAAAAACCTCATGTAGTAGTTGGGTACGCCCTGCAGGAAGGGTCGCCCTGGTACGCTGCCCCATGGTCCGTTTGTGTACCCACATCCCCTCGAGTTGCACGGGTGCATTGCCCATTGCCGGTGGCTCTGAATCTAGCCCTTAATTCAGGAAATCCATAAAAGAGCACTGCTGGTTTCTGTTTGTTGCTGGTGCTAGTGGGCTCGTCCCAGTTGTGTCACTCTTCTGGCAACGACACAAAGAACAGATGCCAAAAAAGGAACAGTAAAAAAACATGTGATAACCTGAAGATACTTTAGGATGCATGCAAAACACACCTACTTACTGATCCCAGCAGTGGGAACATACAAAAAATGAATAATATTTATGCAATGGGATTCATAAACCCATCACCACCACCATGCAAGGTTAGCGCCTAAGGGCTTTTTCGACGTGCACCACTTGTTGATTGAAGCTAATAGCAGTGCTTGGGGGACTGGTGGTCGTTACCCTTACATCCACTTTCCCTCCTATAGTATGTTATTGTGCAACTCACGGGATCACCCCAAAAAATCTAGTCAATCATCCCAGAAGTTCTTCGCCCGTTGGTACTTGTGTTCGATTTCCCTTATCACCTCCCTTCCCATTCCATATTCTTCCCAAGGTTCGAACTTCGGATGCGCCTGATTTGGAAGTCCTGTTTGGTTGATACGTGCTTTACACACGAAGGAGTCCCCATCCGGACCAGAAAAGTACCCGTGATCTTACATTGTGTTTGTCTTACATCTGCGTATTACCTGGGTCAACCCCAATTCCCAAAAAAAATCCCGCTGCCCACAGAACTGCACATCCCAGCCCAATTACCTCAAACGTGACATCCGTCACTGGGCTGTCCAGCAACCACAGTATGCCACTGCAGTGACGACACGGCACTGCCATACCCCGTGTGGCAGCATGCCCGCAACTATTCACTTCTTACTTTTGACAATGCTCTCTCACCCACTGGTTCCCTTAACTGCAACTGCGAACAAACTCTCCCTTCTCCAAGGAGATTTTACACCGGACCCCACTCCAACAGTGAAGCTTGTGAGTCTGCACAGTTTCAGTGTACACAGTGACTATGAGATTCCTGCTACTATTTATGCTGAATCTTCTACTTCATCATCCATGCTTACGATTTTTGTGACCCTGGTCATAAGCCCAACAGTCCAAGGCCGAAAAGGCTTCATCGTTGGTTTTAGACTTTAGTTCAAATTGAACCCCAGATTGCGGCAATCCTGCTACCATACCATATTCCCTGTTATTTTTCCCCATTTTTCGCAATTTTAAGTTTCTTTATCGAGTGCCAGCAGGATGAATCTTTTTTGCCCTGCCCCGATCAGTTTTGGCCTGCCACCTTCAAATCGAAACGCTCTGATCCTGTCCCAGCTTGATGTGTTCCCCCAGAAGTAAGATCAACTCCTGGTAACCGTGTTTGCTTTCCCATGCCGGTTTAGGCATGACCAATTCTATGCCAGATCAGGAGACTGTGGCTTCAAGCAAGTCAAAGAAAGAGCAAGGTATAGTAAGTAGGTGGTTTGATTTTTTAACTTATTGTCTTAAATGTTGATTTTCTTTCTTTTGTTAACTAACTGTACCTTCGTCGATCTCAGAAGTGCTTTGGACCCGATTCATAAGAGATCAGGGGCAGATGGGTATTAAGTAGGGCGCCTGCGGCTTCACACGCAATGATGTTTTCTACGGACTGCGAAAACGTTTGTTGGTGGGGGGTATTTCGAAACCGGTCGGGGAGACTCTTTCACATGTGAGTGTAGTAAACTAAAAAAAGAGGTAGTAGTGTAGGTTTGTGCGTGCTGGCGGGCACACCAAGAGATTGCAGGATTTACGAAATTTATAGCAAACATATGGCTTTAGGATTAGTCTAGCCTCTCCTATTAGACAATTTCTGGGCAACAGATGGTGTAAGAGAGGTTGATTTAGCCTAAACCGCCAGATGCATAGTGACTCAAGGACCAAGGTTATGCAGCGGGAGCGGTAAGAGACAGGAATGGTTTGTATGAATAACTTTCTGGTGAATGAACGTCGGACGTTCTCAAGTGCCGGTCCACAACTTTGGGTATAAAAGAAAGAGAACGCAGGGCAGAATTTCACGGCTGGTCGGACGCATAGCTTAAAAATTGCGACCTCTTTGTTTGGAAGATGAACGGAGCTTAATATTAGAAGGCAGAGCCTACGTGTTCTGGTGACCTGGAACTGGACTTGGTGAGAAAATCTAACGGTGCATGAGTATCTGAGACCAAGATCTTCGACCTCCGTGAAATGAATTACAGGGTTCATGTTAATTGTGAACATATCGGGTGGCACGGAGCCGCGGCAGGAAGTTGTATGGAATTTGGTAGAAGGGAGGCTTAGGCTAGGGACACTTGACCGAGTCAGGCAGCCTAAGTCTTGTTGACGAAGGGCCTGAATTTTATCAGAGTGATTTTGGATATCATCCGCAAAAAAGGAATGGACATGGCGCCAAAGACGTCGGTAAAGTGCAGTAGGAAGACCATGGACCTAGCATGTTCCCTTGAATGACTCCGCCGGTAGTCAATAGTGGGGATGACTGTTTGTCACCAATTTGTGTTATATGTGTCCTGTGGGGTAGGTAGGAGGCAAGGCGCTGAAATGGGGATCCAGTAATGCCAACACAACTAAGTTCATCCAGTAGGTTTGCATGAGGGACCTTGTCGAAAGCTTTTTGGATGTCCAACGAGACTGCCACGATGAAGTTCTCGGCATCGTAAGCTACTGTGACGATCGCAAAGCAGTGAAGTGGGCAGCCATCGACGAAACTCTGAGACAGACATCCGTACTGTGGGTCATCCATGGCATTTATAGCCAGGAAGGAACTGCTTTACGGGCTTTGACGAGACGTTCAAGGATTCGCATTAGAGGAGGGGTATGATGGGTCCCTCAGCAGTTGGAAGTAGTCTGTCTTGAGCCTGATTTGGAATGGGGGCAAACAACATATTTTTTCTGCGGGGAGGGGACGATTTCAGAGTTGATTGAGTGAGTAAGGAGGTTTGGACCAAGGATTTCGACATCTTGACAGCCCTTCTCAGTGCTCGGGATGGTGTCGTATTCCCCGGCACGGCGGAGTCATTAAGCGTTTCAAGAAGGGCTGATACATCGGTTTGGGAGACAGCTACGGTGCTAAGAGACGGGTGGTTACTGTGTTGTGAAGATGTGAAATGTGTGGGAGGGATTGTGGGTTGGGTTTGGGAAGAAGGGGCAAGTAGCAACTGGCAAAGTAAGCTATCAGATGGTCGGCTATGTTGACAGGGTCGGTGATAATACTGCCACCGGTGGAACTCAGACAAGTTACTGAGTCACTGTTAGGTGTACAACGCTTACGGAATAAATAGCTGAGTAATTAACAGTGAGAAGGTTCTACGAGAGTGATGTTCTGTTTATGGCATTAGAGGAAAACTCGTAAGGACTTCCGGTCATTTGAGAGCTTGCCAATGAGGAGTAATAATGAGAAATCTCTGGATTCCCGATATTCTCCACTTGGTTGTTTAATTTTAGTATCCAAGTTATTTACTTATCAGGGCAAGAGATACCAGTGTGAAAATTTTAATTTTTTTGACCAAGTACTGGATTCGGAAACATTTGAAGTTACTCGCCCCCTCACATTCTGGTTATATTTGTTTCAAAAGTTCCAAAAGTCCAATCCGAGTAAACGTCCGAGATATACGGCATACTTGAGATTTTATATTGTAGATTGCTTCCAGCAATCGATTGGGTTACGCTGAGTTACGCGCAAAACCCGAAAGTCATTATCTACAAACTCCTTCCACTGCACACACGAATGATACCAACAAAAGTGATTTATGGGATCTGGCCGAAAACTCTCCCCCTCATCATGAGCATGTGCCTAGGGTGTGCAAGCAAGTAGTTGTCTTCTACTCCTTTCAGCAGGCAGATGTGACGTATTCCGCTTCTAAGCCTACCAGATGCATTCCATACTATAACTTCCTGAAAAGGTCCACCACACTTGGGCTTGACTTCCACTGTAATGACAGGAACCGCTATAGTGTCTCTCATGGCTGGGGCATCCACGACCAATGCCCAAAAAGCGTCTGCCCATTTGAGGAGAAAAGCTTCTAGCCCTCTTTCGATTTGAGCCACGATCAATTTTGTCCTGAATTTCATACTCGATTTTTTGTAGGGTGAAGTTACTTTTGACTCTCGGCTCTCCCGCTTGTACCCTCTGATTTTTTATCCCCACCTATGATTCAGCACTCACATCCTTGTACACCCACGCGAATTGTTGAAATATACATGTAAATTTCACTACCCCGTGGTCACCTTACCTCGAGTCAGAGTGAACTTTGGGATCTCGTTTGAAATTACTGTTTCCCAATAGGGGAAATGGAAGCCGGCGTGGATCCACGATTTGAGGACTGTTCAATTTGATTATTACCTTATTGTATCCATAGTACCACATTTGTTGATATAACTTCACTTGAACGAAAAGACTTTTGCTATTTCAGGTCTTTCTGGCCATTTAACAACACCGAAACCAATAAATGGTCGTACTTTACCTGTGAATATGCCATTATGCAATGTGGCTAAAGCTGCTAAATTTTACTTTCAGTTTCTCAGCCGCATATCATCATCACTGAGATTGGCAAAATAAAACTGACAACTATCGGTGAACTGCATACTTGATAATGTCAGTAGTCTGTGGAATGTTCCAATTATCTCAATACACTCCGAGGAAACGTGAAGTAGTATATAATTTAGGACATCTGTTCAAGGGGCCAAGCTGATAGCGGTAACTTTCATTCAAATGGGGTACGATCGCCCAATAAATAGGTTGTAATCTGAGGTGAGCGGCAGTGAGTGAGGAAGTATAAAAGCACATAGGACATCTTGGCAGGAAGCACTCCAAGGAATGATAGCTAATTAACTTCAGTGACTGCGGTGCAGACGTCGTCTTTCTAGGCCGTATAAATGAGCGCTTCGCCGATCATGATACATATTTATAATTGCGTAACTTAGTTTTTAAATGCACATCCTTGTTATTTCCTTCGTTGCTTGCGATCTCATCCGTTCGTGAAAGCCCGCTTATTAATACGAAAAGTCTGCATCCGATCCACACCACACAAGTGTACTCTCGGTCTTCAAGAATTTTTGAGTTCGCAAACATGAATTTATGATGGAGAATTGGTTGAGGGTCCAGATCCAGAGAACATTGATATTAGTTTAGCACCTGTGGCGTGCTGAACACAAAAGGTCGATACTGTTGGCCTTCCCTCCCCCCCCGTAAGCTGTTCTGTGCACATGGGCCGAAGCGTAGACAAAGGAAACGTTCTGGTGCATTCAGAACACTGAGCACTGACTCCTCAACAGAAACTGAAGGCGCGTGGTCCATGAATGTTCTTACTCTTTAAAAGAGATGAAACGTCCCAAATGTTGGCACAAAGCTTGCCGGAAAATCTTGCCCCCACTAGACAGCGCTCAAGGGTTTGTCAAATTCATCCTTGTCGCTACCCCGCAAACAGACGAAAACTTGACCCGCCGGACAAGTTGTACAAGGTGCGAAGCACACGCTGCTGGTCGAAGTGCTTTGAATACGCTTTTAAGAATTCAAGTGAAAATTGTAAAACACAATATCTGCTCTGGATTTCCATTAACTTACATGTTAGGTTTTACACGTAGTCAGAGCACAGTTTTTTTGAAGGCCAGAATTGTGTCCGTCAATCCGCGCTACTAATAGCGCCAAATGTGCACAATGCTTAGTCTCAGGTAACGCGTTTATATGACTATGGCGAAGGCTATATTGTTGTACGACTGCGAAATTGGGCCAGTTGGGGCGGAAAATTTGAAACCTTTCCAAGTCTTCGCACTCACTGTCTTGAAATTATCGCGAAAATCGACCCTGCCTGCCTAATTTGCAATGAATTAACCAGAAAACTGAGCTACTCTGGGTATGAATCACTTGAAATGAATAATACATCTGACGCCGAAACGAGTGTTGCGCAGGCCCAGTTACCGTCCACTAAACCAGTGATGTTTTTGGTACCTAATATTGAATGGCGGAAACTTAAACATTTTTACAGAACTTGGCGAAACAAAATGGAATGAAGTATGCTCACATCCCAAAACGGGATCCTAGTACACCTCTCTGTGGTTGGCTGGAAGACATTGGAAAATGTGGCAGTATGCCACATGTGTCCATCGGGACCTATTCCGCATTGGCGTTTGAGCGTTTGTTTACACTTGCTTGCTGGGTTAACCGCTGTAGCAGAGACTTTGTTAACCCAGATACAACTCTAACATCTGTGGGGTGAGACGCGAGAATTCAAAATGTCACCGTCAAAACACCTGCTGACAGTAAGATGGTGATGTCCTCAGCTACTCATTTCAGCAGTGCATGCTACCAGACGTATACTTCGCTTGTGGACTGATCCTGCTTGCAGTTCAGTTTCGAATTAAATATAAGTATTGGGAAGCATCGAGCAAAAATCATGTTGCATATAATCCAGCCGACAACGGCTTTATGGAAGCCTCGGTCGACCTTGGACGACCCAAATCGACTTGAGCAAACTTCCGGGGAGCGTAGACTCACCACGAAATCACGCAGTGGTAAAAATGCTTTATTATGTTGAAGGGCTTACGAGCTTTCTTTTAAGGTAATTGTATATTCGATATTTTCGGTTTGGATGGAACAGTAGACCCCCAAGTTTTTACCATAGGGGCACGCACAATCCAGTCATGCCACGTGGATTTTTTGTTCAATGACATAAAGAACTGCAAGATATAATCACTGTGACGATGAAAAACAATGTCATTGATGCCCATATCTTATAATATTGCTTGAGCGGGATGAAGCCGGAATACGGCTGTTTGTCATCCATTTAAAATCAGGCGAATTAACACATAAGAGCTTGGTCTTTCAACGTCGCTTTGTTAATGACCTTGAGACCATATGTGTCCGTGTGATTCACTGCATTTGACTGAGCCACTGAGCATTGCGCGAAAATTGCCACGTCTCTATGGGAGCTCGTTGCAAATATGAAAGCGCGAACTCTGTCTGAAGCTCCTTCCAGTTCCAATCCGGCTACAATCTACGTAGACGATGTCACCGTGCTAGGTCGGAACAAAGTAGAATGCTCAAACGGGCTGCAGGTAAGATCCTGAGAATGGGTAATGAGCATTCTATCATTATCCTTAACTAAAGGCAGATCTAACTTCTTCGAGGCCGGCAAAATTCAGGGTACAAATACGAAGCAAGTGATCCCAAGCTTAGGAATCTTTTTCGACCGACAAAGTGCAAAGCTTCATTGAATTGGCATTACACTGCCCCGAGATCATCCCAAGAATCCTCACCACAGGTGAGACGTTTAAAACTTACAGGTATAACCTATTTAACGGAGATGAACCTTTGAAGAAATATACTGACATCATCTTTCATAGCAACAACCTCAAACCACAAAAAGCCACATAGCGCCAGGTTAGTTTACCGTAGTCACAAATGACAGTGATATCGGTACAAGACTGCCCAGTATCCGTTGGGCAAGTCAAGGTGTACAAATGTTAAACACAAAAATTGTCCAAACTAGGGGAACATTCTAGCGTGAATGCGTGGTTTGAATTACCTGATAGGTAGGAAGCACACCGGTGACAGTTGCAATCAATTCCTCAGGCTACACCAATAAAAATATCAACAACGCAACGTCTTGTTGGCGATAATGTTGCTTAGCTGCATGTTGAAACTCTAGGCAGCAAAAGTGTGCGCACAAATAAGTCCTTTGTGATGTTGTTCGGACACGCAATTTGGAAGGCTGTGCAAAAAAGCCGATATTTTATCGCGAGTTCCAATGACGTAAGCTTATGACCACAGGCATATTTGAGAAGGCCACAAAGCATTTTGCATATGGTCGACACGAGATTATTTTCGGGATGGGGCAGCATATACAGCAAACGATTTGTTTTGCCTCGTTCACTAGCACGTTTTGATTCGGGTCACTGGGAAACCAAAGAGCTCAAATTGAATCTCGCTAGAAATTGCAGCAGCACTCATTACTCCTGCAAACTGAAACTTCTTCTGAGTTATGTTTAAGTTCCTTCAGCCCTGAAGACGCAGATTGCACTCACAGATCATCAGGGGTTGCTAGTGAGCAAAGTCGTGTGTGAGGGCATTATTCTTACACTTGCAGAGCTTCAAAAAAAATCTCTCGGCATTGAGAAATAAATTAATCGATACAATTATATTTCAATGCTTGAGGTGGTGCAGCAGTAAAAGACACTCTGCTTGATTAAAGGGTATGCTCTTGGGGTCCTCAGGAACACTCTAGGACTGGTGGTGGAATTAATCTAGGGGGTATCGTTTTGCAAAAACTGTCAATTCTTGAGAATAAAGAAAACGCATACCCTTCTATGTTATCTGAAAGGAAATGGTTGAGTGGAATACATAAACCGTTTCACCAAAATCAAATTTCGGGGCTGTTGTAGAAGATGTTTGCGTCTGATGGACACATGTGTATGGATTAGACATATGCAGCATCCCGGTGGTCAGGTGTTTAAAGATACATGAGAAGCCACAGTTCGCGGATACAAAGCAAGACCATGGTCATTCTGTTTTTGTGGGAACTAGTTCCTAAATGATGTCGTTGTGCGTGCTGTACCTGCTACAGCGCAGACATCGTCGCAACCAGGATAAGCAGCTCAGACAACGGCCCCGCGATCTTCGTGTTCAGTCTTGGTAGATTAACCGCCATTGAAGTTTCCCCTGCTCCGTACAAATCGAAAGTTTGGAATTTTCTGCATGTAAGTACATTCCGATTGAAATATCATAGAAGAAATTTTCAACTGTAAAAAGTGCAGCGTAATTCTTACAAGCACATGTACTACCGTCGCAAGCATTCTTGCGCAGTCCTAACCACGTATTTGGTCTGAAACCTTTGAAAATAGCCTTACTAATTTCCACGCACGAGAGATGCTTTCGCAACCAGAGCTTTTCTTCCACGTCAAGACCTACGCTTCGGTTCATTAGCCATTTGTTCCATTGTAGAAGTTATGTCTGCAGCATTTGTTTGGCTCCTAAGGCATTCCGATGCGTGAATCAATCTGCCGACTACTGAACACAAAAATGAAGATTGTTCGTTGTCGAGGGAAACACTGGTTGCACCTACAGGTGGGCGTTTGGCAAATCAACTGGCAGTCAAGGTAGTAGTTCACGTGAATTTGCTTGTAAAAAGCTCACTGATCCTACGAAATGCTCATTGCTGATAGTGTGAGGAAATGTGAAGATTTTACTGAAAAATATCGTCCTGCAATCAATTGACCATGAAAATGTGCAACTGAACAAATTTACACTATTGTAACTTAAGTACCTGCAATATCCGCAATCTACTGGGGAAGATCCAAATTTACGCAAATAGTAGAGCTTCCAGCAAGATATGGATCCCTTCTGAATGGCTGATCAATGCCATCTTCTGTCTAGTTGCGAGTTGCTAACCTTGCGGATTGGTAACTTTTGGTCAAAGGGCTAGGTGTTCGGCTTCTGCGGATTCAAAACTCGCCGGAATTTCGAAAGAAGAGTAAAGTTGACAAGGATGAAACAGCTGCTCGGTGTTTCGCGTCTTTTCAGCATTGGCCTCATTCACAGGTTGAAATCTCCACTGGGACCGCATGAATTGATTCAGCTTGTTAACCCAGTCAAAAGGAAAACCAAACGAGATATTCCCACATAGTCCAATATTTGACAAGTTTGGTACTTAACAAACCCTGATCCCTTCAGAGAGGGAAAAACAGAATTTCGGTTAAGCTAAACTACCCCGTAAACCTGTATTTAAAGTTATTACTATATAATATTGCTCCATAATTTTCACATTCCGGTTAAAATTTCGCAGCTGAGCCACAATACTATTTGGCTGGTAATTGGTCATTTGATTTCGATTGAAGTGATGTTGTGTTCACTTAAAATTCATCAATTAGTTGTATTCCAATCAGGCCAGCTTTAACCTGTTTTGTCAAATAAACCACAAATTCAAATGAATCGATTTGCTTTTTCCATACATTTTGCGGGAGCGGAAACTGCCAGAAAATACAAGGCAACACGATTGACAAACAAATGTTTGAGTTGTATTCAAAACTAGTGGAGCAGTCATTTCTGCGTTTCGTGGTATTCGCTCTAGTTCAACGCAAGACGATTTGATTCAGTTAATCAGCTTTATTCAATTTAGTCAGGAATTCGGATAAATAATCAGAGTAGAGCAAACACACACCGGCAGCAATAATTGAACAAATCAGGATCCGAACGATTTACAATCAGACGAATTCAGACAGCAAGTTCGGGGTTGGAGAAGCAACCGGAAAGAGTGTTGGTATACTAACAGAATTGTGACTTTCAACTTTTGAGGAAACCGAAACGTTTTCTTGATCAATTTTCGAAGTCATGGAAACTATGTCTACCATCATCATCTTCATCGACGCCACCATCGTTCTCATTACATAAGAAGTTTAAGATGACAGGAACTTGGCACCTAACCGCAATACACTCCACTGGTACACCCTTTGGTGCCTAGTAGCATGAGACTCAAATGAAGCACCACGGATGATATCACTCCAGGCTATCTTAACCTGGATAGAATGAGACAAGATGCTTGCATTGGGTTTCCAACCAGCGACCTTCCAGTTAGTACATATGCGCATAAATTCTTCCTCTATCTCAAGCTATCTCAACCCCGAAGAAAACTTGAAAACGTGGAGGGAATACGAATGTGCAAAAAACGAGGGACAAATTATCTTTACGGATTTCGGCTACGAAACTACAGTAAGCTGAACATCTGGATAGGTTACGTACCGTGTTGCATAAATTTTCGACCTGTTCACATGGAGAACAAATTTAATCGCACCCATGAAGATGCGATAGTTTTGATTTGCTCACATTGGCAGAAGGCAATCGGTCTTGATACATTATGGCCTAATTTTCAAAGCTTTCGCTGAAAAGTGTTTGGGATGGAAGGTATTCGCTTTCGGCTGACGGTATTCCAGCATACACAGTACGTTTCTCAACGGGCAGGACAATTTACAAGTAGTCTCCAAGCAAATTTGATGAATTTTTATTCGCTTATGTGTCATTTTATCCGATACGTGCGGAATCCCGGTGATTAGATGTTTAAAGGTACATGCGAACTTCAGATCAGGGAGGCCACATTTCGCAGATGCAAAGCAATACCATTGTGATTCGGTGTTTGCCTGAGAACTAATCCTTATGCCATGATGGTTGCCACACCTGCTAGGGCGCAGACATCGCCGACGCGTCTACCAGGATAAACGACTCGGACCAGTACCCCAGGATCTTCATTTTCAGTCTCCGTAGATCGACCGCCATTGAAGTTTCTCCCGCCACTATACTGCGATTAAAATATCCTGGAAGAAACGTCCAACTGTAAAATTTGCGGCATAATTCTTACAAACACCTGTACTGCCGGCGTAAACATGCTTGCGCAGTCCTAACCACGAATAATAGAATAAGCGCACGTTATCCAATCGCTCAGATTTATCGCATATTATAAGGCGGCTGAACGATATCCATAAACAGTTAAGTGTGCTCTTGACAGTTTACAGCTCTCCTAGGGAAACATTTATCAGGATTTTTGAGTGCCACTTACATCCAAATATGGTAAGTATTATTACGGTTTATGCAGCTGACATGAACCGGTCTTTATTTAACGATTTTTCCGAGTTGTCAAGGGACTCACTGATTGTGATTTATATTTCAACAAGTTTCCAAATCCAACGCTTCGTTCCAAAATTTATCATTCAGATCCTTCAATAGTGATGATTACCAAAAGCCGATAAAATCCAAAGGAAAACGTTGACACAAGAGCTGCTGAACACGGAATAGATTGCTAGCTATATCTGCAGAGATTTCGAGCTTGGGTACATTTCATACATAGAATCCTGAGAAACGCGAATCCCACCCGCGCACACCTAATCGAGCTGCAAAGGATGAAATAACTAGTTTGTTAATGGTGTTTGCATAGTCACGATTCTTTTTCGTAGACCAATTTTCCATTCCCATTCGTAACTAAAATCAGTCTTCCACATGTATTCTTAAATTTTTATTGTTGGAATTTATTTTCCCGTGTGGTCACGATTATTGATTACCTTCACTACTAATACCGAGTAGGATACTGACGGGCAGAAACACCGCAGTACACTTTGTTTGCATCTATATCTCCATATGTTCCTGCCTTAAATCAACGCCATCTCGTGTGTGACGCGATTGCACTTGGGCTTAAAGTCACCGGCTTCTACGAGATGTTGGCATTAACAAACCAAGTGACTTCAAAGTCTCTGGTGTATGCTCTTTTACACAAGTTGACGCACCGGACTGGACGAGAGATGTGAGACGTTTTCTCGGCTATACACTATGAAAAACTGGTTTTCTTTCTGATGAGCCGAGATTCTGTAACTTTCAATAAATAATTCTGCGTCAGTCATCTTGCAGTCGCGAGTGATGTATTTACACCGGAAAAATCGCTTAGTTAAAACATTTGTGCACAAGCAATGGAACCAGAATGGGGCGACAATCGTTTGACCGAGTTGACGGGCTTTGAAGGCAGTTCGCCGGCCTTTGTTGCAGCTTACACCAGCTCGATATTCTAACACGTCTAGGCCGATGTTTTGCAGAAACAGTTTGGTAATGTGCATTAGTCTACTTCGAACTCCGTGTTGTTGGATTTCCGAATTGCTGATGGTTTCATGGGGTGTTATAGTTTCTCGCCCCACAAAATTCGATCACTTATTTTCTAGTTTCCAGCTATCCTAGCGATTCTGTTGCAATAATGATCTTTGTGATGTCAGGTCTCATAGTTGACGAGGCAGATTATATTTATTCCGAAATATTTTAATGCTTCTGCAACCCAAATATTCGGGCAGAAACAGGTTCAACTTACCCACGAGAGTGTTCCGGTGTTTCGCTATCTCAGGAACTATTAAAAAGACGGAAACCTGGTGAGTTAATTTGTCAAATTTTTGAATCATTTTCAAATCGCCTGCTTCGGACTAAATGCAACACCCAAATTTGCACCTGTGTCAATATTTCTGTCTGAATATTCCCATGACTCCGAGACAAACACAGATTGTCGAAAAGTAAAGTTTTTGGTTTATCATGCTCAGGTGAGCAAATATTCAACCATTTAACAACGAAGTTCAGTTATTTAATTTGAAGATAAACGGAAATAGATATTTGTTGTCAAAGCAAATCAAACCTTATCTCATTTGGTGTTGTTGAGTGGTCGAAAGGCGTTCGACCTACTGAGTCACGTTCCACTTACCAGTTGACCCAGTAGCTCAAAATAGTATTTTGGGCCAACTCAAACCAAGCAGTAAAAAAGACTTGCATTAAACTGATAACATTTTGTCTGCATTTGCGACTTTTGAGTTCAATAGCCAACAACAACCCTCCACAGCATTACTGATTCATACTCTATCCAGTTGATGTGTAATAACATAACACGTTTTGGAAGCGGAATTATACTGTCTTGAAGCTTTTGATGACGTGAGTACCCGCTAGGCAATAGACGACTCATGGACTGAGCAGTTTGGATAGACGATGTTCAGTTTCTTCGGCTAAAAGCTTCGTGTGCGTAGTTAATATGATTTCACTCAGTCGGTTTCAAGCATAATCTCTACTTATTGAGCAGCGTTAAGTCTTGATACGAAATGCAACAAAAACTTTTCGGGCCTAACGAAACCACGATTACAGTTGTTCTGCACAAATAGACTATTCTGTGTGCACGAACTCACGGCTGGACGAAGAAACGAATTCGTCAATAAATAAAGGGTAGATGATCATGCAGCTGGCCACCTATTCCAAATCATTAGCTGAAATGGAGTGAGTCTATATTACTGAAACCAGTTTACCAGTCAACCGGTTAAAGCAAAAATCCAGTGCTCAGATAACTGGATAGGCATGACAATGACAGGATATTAAAAAGACTCTTGATTGTGTCTCAGTGAACTCCCGGTTAAATAATTAGTATTTATATGTTTTTTCATGTGGAATTTAACGTCGTTGGTGATGCTTGAATTTTATCTTGTGGGGAGACAACTTCTTAATTTTGCCGATGTTAGTAATCATAAATGTGCACCATCACTATACATTCAATCGTTACCATAATATGCCCACTACTGAGTTGTTTTAAAATCGGAAGAGTTTCTGCATTCAAAACGATACCCACTAGAGTTACCTTGATTTTCTTAATATCAGATTGAAATTTTGGCATTGGATTTCGAAAAATGTGTATCACGGTGTCTTTCGCATCACGATTATTGGTTACTACACATTACCCTGACAACAGCTAGAAGGCAAACCATCATTTCTGCTGGATCTCAGATGACCAAAACAGATGTATGCAAGATCAAGTGCAAGGACTGCAACCAGAACTACTTAGGACGACCAACGTTTACTAAGCTTCACTCACAAAGATTGGCCACGATAGGATCTCTACTGGAACGCTTTCAATTTCAACCTCATACAAAGAAAGGTACCTAATTGAAGCAAGCATGGCACTTTACCGAAACACGTGCAGTAGCGAAATGTACGAGCCAGAAGCGATAAGAGAAATCCAGGTCTACAAAATGCGAAGGCCTACAACAAATTGGGGGCGAAACTAATGGGGGTGCAAGAAAAACTCGAATCATATGGATACAGGTTTGATCGGCAAATGCATCCAAGCTGTCGAGGAGAAGTGCGAATTGCAAACAAAAGCATGGCCATTATGAAGCGGAAATCAGGACAAACAAACAGACCTGCCCAACACAAATTTCAGGACCATTGGAGTGCACGTCAACAAAAATTCCATCAAATAAAAGGACAGAGCCAGTACAAGGGTACAGATTAATGAGCAAACCAATACTCAAACGGATAAATGCAGCCATTTAATCCATCTTCATCATCATACTTAGCAGTGCCGGGAGAGAACACTCATTATACTGTGGGTAAAAGGATATCCATTCATTTCCTCTCCTTGAAAATTTGCTTTCCCAGCCAATTTGATCCATAGTGCTCAGACGTCGGTGGTTACAGACCTAAGGATGCCTCAGATTTCCTATCTGAATGTGCTACGCCTTCAAGCCCCACAAATATTCAGCCCGTAATATCGGTGGGTACACGTGACCGTCAGGAATCCTAGATCCCAGAAAGTAATATCGAAGTGCCCGAAACTTAATGAGACCAACAAATCTCACCAAAATCGTGCAAAAGAAGCCGTTAAACATCCGGGCCAGTGAAGCCACTTGGCGATTGGACTTTCAAGTAATCAGTCAATCCAGGATCTGCCGACAATGAAGAGCGTTCTACTCTGCTATAAAAACGGGGTCCAAGACTGATGGTTGTATATCCAGCACCGATAAGACAGCCTAGATCATGGTTGAAAGTGTATTGTAAATATCACTAGTCTTCGTCTAATTGCTGCGCACTTGGTTGTCGGCAGAAGAAGCTGTTATGTTCCTTTTTGTGAGTCGTTTTCCAACACCCATGCAGTAGAATGGGAATAACAGTTACCAACATCAAACTTCGGGACCCAGTGGGATGGCAGCTACACGCCAAAACTGCCGCAAATTAGCAACCGTAGATAAGTGCATCGCCTTCGTCTTTCACATTATTCTTAAAGCCAATGCAACTTTCGAGGCATGTAAAGAGTTTCGCTACCTCCGGCATCAATCGTCGAATTTTTAGATACCAAATTTGGTTCTTTTCGCTTTCCGGTTTCAAAGCACACACCGAAGCAGTGGATGACCGCGTCAGCCTTTCCAGTAAGGTTTGCGACTTTAATTGTTTTCTCTGAAGGTGAAAGCACCTTTAGAGTCGGCAATCATCCAGCTCAAATAAAATTAAACAATGAAGTATTGGAGACCTTTGCACCATTACCTTACCAATGACGAAACTAAACAAAAAATGGAGAAACTGAACATCCTTTCTGAAAATTAGCGCTTGCAGAAAGGCATCTGAAGACACTCCACACAAACTCGAATAAACATACATATATACGTACACACAACCGGAGCACCATATGAAAGCAATTCTGTGGTATTTTCTGTTTCGAGAGCCTGTTGCAATGAGCTTAACGGTCAACACAGCTGAACGCTAATTGGGTGTCAGAGTACACCACTACTGAGTGCGCCGTTTCTCTAGCATCTAATAGGGTGTGAAGACACGGGCAAGTCAGTCACTCTTAGGCAGGGATTCTGCATGCCGTTCTACAAGCGCCTCCTTAAGACAACGACAAGCGTTGGGCTACAGAATGGGTCAAACATTTCCTCCTTCACACTTACACACACATACCAAGCCAAATTTGTTGGAAATGGGCACCAGTTTGGCCCCGACGCAGTAACATGAAGCGACCTCCTTCCAACAGGAAAAGTGACCATCAAGAGGACAATGGATCTTAACGTGGAGTGACGGTTTGTCTGCCTCTGCGATCAATTGAGCTACATTCATGCAGTCACTCATTTTAGGATGCACGGCTGTTAAATGTATCATGGCCGTTATGAACTAAGCGTTTTCACTTGAGGATACTGAGCGTTTGCCTCTCTGGGCTTCAGCGCTTTGGCCCATGAACAATCATGAGTTCATCTCTTGCAACATATGCCATCGCTTAGTGTCATCCGCCAGGTCGCTTTATATTCCGCACAAAACAGGGCAAAAGGCATAATCAGGCTACCGCTGACGACCCTGCACTTGCTGCTTCATTTACATATCCTTCCCCATCCCCAACTATTATAACACTCTTTTCGTAATTCCAGGAGATAAGTTTGGTTGTGCAAATATATTTTCATTTAAAAGTCAAGCTGCTTTGGTTAGACCATGTATTGCGAATGCCAAAACATTAGTTGCTGTAGAGCGTGCTGTTTTCTGTAACCAACACAGAGTAGCGAAAGCAGAGAGGTAGCCAACCTTGGACCTTGCTAACGGAAATTGACGAGAATACAAGGAGGGTAGGTGCTGTCGTTGCATCTTGCGTTTCGCGATGTGGATTGCGTGATCCCCACTGAACCCCGTTGAAGACGCTACAAAATATGGCTGCCACTCGACGACGTTATTCTGTATCCAGATCACCCGAATGAGTCACTCTATGTGCAAGCCCCTCGGGAGGATTGAGGTAGGCTAGCACTAAGTCCCTTCGCTGGCAAATTTCATCCTTTTTCATATAAGACTTGAAATTAGTTGATTTTGTATGTCGAGTTAGCATACATGTTGAGCTTTGATGTTATGCTGGCGATGATGATGATAATCGTTCAAAAGAAGCAAATAATTCAAGCAGGATAGAACTCAGATGAATAACTTCCTTCAAAGAAGGAGAGACTGTAAGTGTCTAAACACAAGCAGGTCTATAGTGCTTGACAGCAGAAGGCATTTGCCTACAATGGAAGTCTTCATGCGTTTCATGTTCAGTGTGCGGAGCTGCGTAGTGGGTATAGAATCAAGCACACAGCTACATTTAACGCGTTGAATTGATCTTGGAAATATTAAGCCCAACGACTCGGACGCTCCTATTTCTCACGATTAAACGATTCGTTCCTCTCACTGATTGTTTTGCTAACCATAGGCTTCTTTGGGTCTGCCGCATCTTCGATTCTTGCAGATCCTCATTTTTACCTGAAGTCTGCCTAGATATAACGCTGTGTTGTACTTCTGACCAGAAGGAATAAGATTCCGAGTTTCGAGCAATCGTATAGTGTTGCTGAAGAACAAGTACTCAGTCTATTTGGGTGAACCATTCCGCAGGCTGAGCATCCAATATATTGCAGGGTTTCCAACGACATCTTACATTATGAAACAACATCTGAAGTAATGTTATGCAGAAGGAACTTCAGTGGCCGATTCTGGTAGACTTGTGTCACAGCAGGGTCCATGAGGTCAGGTGCGGTGTGCATATCTTGCGCGCCGCTTAAATGCACAATGAGAATCATCAACAAACAAACTCTTGCTCTGAGCCAACTAATGCGGATGCCGGTGTTGTCAGTCACCGTTTGGTGCTATCTAGTCGGTTAGAGACACTAAGTGCCAAAATGTCTGCAGTTTTCTCGGAATTCCGTACTGCAGAGAAATGGTCTGCATATAATTGCAGAACGTGTTCGTTATTGTTAATGCGTCTCCACTATCGTTTTAAGTGAACGCGCAGTGGAGTTGTAGCTGCAATAGTTCTGCCCGGTTGCACAGTCACATCATCTGCAAACACTAATATTTGAGCTCATAGCGGGACGCAATAGGGTCCACAAAGAGACGTTAACTCTGCCTATCAATGGCCCACGATCTAAAGAGAGACCCTAGAGCTTGGCTGCTTGGGATAATGCTAACTCCAGCAGAACCGGTCTTAGCAACTGCCGCATTACTGGTGTGGCGCACACAAGAACGGCGGCAAAGTCGGTTCGATGACTGTACACAGGACTTGGTTCTTCGTTTCAGGAAGATGCTGCACACTTTGGAAATTTAGTAGAGTGTGCATGCAAGAGCAACTTGTTGTTCTTATTTTTTCCGAGCGCAAACTGTGGAGTTTGTCGGATAAAGTAAGGCTTACAGTATTTGAAGTTCCTGTGGCAGAGGCGGTTGAGTGAATTTTGGACAATGCTACTGACGACAGTACGCTGCAAAACATCAGGGAATAGGCCAGCGCAGATGTCACAAGGAACACATTAATGAGGGGTAGTAGTACGTTTGAAGGGCAATGTCAGAGAGGTGTTGCAAGCAATAACCCGGTTCATCACGATGTTTGCAGCAAATAGGATAATCCGACCGATGGCAACGTGCAATGACCAATAAGACATGACATTATTTGTAGCTGTGCAATATTTGGATAATGTCGTGACGCTTGCAAGCCGATTGCCAAAATTAGTCAAAATTATCTGTCAACGAATCAGCAGCTAAAAAGTGAGTCTTGCTCAGATGCCACATCTTTTGATATATGTTTGAAACAAACCATTAATCGAACCAACAAAGAACACAAACGTGATTCAATTCACGTCAATTCAATCCTTGATGCTAATGGACCAACGATCTCCTTTACAACTTTGGCCCTGTAGCCACGTCCTCCCCCATGCCTCAAAGCCATCTGGTTTTATTCTGCGCTTTGAGGAAGCCCTCATCAATGAATGCACAGTCAAATACATGTGCCAAGGTCTTGAGGATCAGAAGGGACTGCGTGAAATTCAAACAAGAATTACAAGAACACGCATCAAGGACTCCATCCCGCCTGTTAGCGAACCCAATCGTTTGACATCCAGCTCGAAAATGAAGTAATACACTGACTTAGCCGGCCTACCATCAAGGTTATACACCATCAAATTTACACCAGATTCACCAGATCCTTGTCCGATAGCTCAGTTTTTCATATCTGCAATTGTCATGTTTGAGCTTAATTTATCACATTCAAAATTGTTAAAATGTCGGTGTCGTCCAAATGCACAAATAATTTTAAGTAATTGGTTATATAATAGGAGACAATCTGATAGGTCTTTCTTACAGGGTGCCTTAAACCTCATAGGGTACCGGGTGACTGAGATATTGAAATACCTGACAACAGCAAATACATATGAATTTGACCGAAAAACTAATTAAAAAATCTCTTTACCCACTATTTGACCAAACAGAAAATGAGATGAAAATTGGGCGGGTCACTGAATGTGCGAAGGTTTCGAAGCTTTTCAGAGACCACTTTACTGACCGTGACCTTCTAGAGCGAAATAAATATACATAGTGCACTCCATGTTTAATTTCTTAGCGAGAATAACATGTGCGTCGACTATGAAAAGTGACAGGTTCAGGTTAATTACCGATATAAATTTGCCAGTAAGGCTTACATTTGGGAGATAAAAACGAAAGTACGGTGAACCTAAAGCAGGGTTATAAAAGCCCCATAGAATAAGGTGCATATTAGTCGTAGCTTCAGTTCAAGTCCATTCTGACTTTCTGAATCCTAGTATAAACGAATTACAGGTTGTGAAATGAGTACAATCAGGGCAAACACACCTCTGTATATGCTTCAAGAGGGTCAATGTATCTCACTCAGATAGAATCACATATCCTTAATCCCTGGGAGGATTTCGCATACTGGCAAAATTTCAAGATACTTGCAGGGTGAAATTAAATTTTGTCGTCTGAAGTGATACAGAGAAAGCAGAACTTAGACTTAGATATTTACTAACTGTTTACTCAACTGTTGTTTACTCTGCGGTCATATGAACAGTCGTTCTCTTGTCCTGGAAAAAATGTTCTGGTGAGTACACAACGAGAGATTTTCGCTGTTGTCTAAGGTCATCGGCAGTGCAAACCTTCGGCCGTGCCGGCGTTTGAAATCCGGCCATCTGACAAGCTAGACGATCTTGTTATCAATGAGCAACCAAAACACGCTGAAAGAACCTGAGGAAACTAGCGCCTTTATGCTTCAACGATGTGCTCGACCCTCTTATAGACGAACAAGTAACTCGCCTGGTTCTGTCGACTGACTGACTACCCTGTCAGGATGCCCTAATCCTGTTAGGCCACGGACATTTGAAGACTACAGGTAGTTACGGGATTTGCAGAGTATGATTGTAAAGGCAAGGTGTATGCCTACCCTTGTGATGTCTTAGCCACTTCTTTCGTAAGCACACCGCGCCGGTATGTTGGTGCTAAGTTGCTCACCTTGCATGAGCTCCAACCCCAGGACTGCCAAAGGCTCGCGTATTTGACGAGTTCTGATAAGAGCAAAGCGCTGTTCAAATGCTAAACCCGTGCTTATATTAGCCAGAATGTTTGCGCCAGGAATATAGGATGACTGTTCGGAGGAGGGTGATCTGATAGTGTAACATACGTATCACTCAACCATCAACAAACCATGAACAATTGTTAAAAATAGTAGGTTTAATACGCGCGGCAAGAACGCTTTAAAATCAGGCAACCATCTACATTGACGGAATCCAGCTATGACCCTTTGTTTCTGAATCAGCTGTACAAGTTTTGTTCACGTGAACTGACGACTTCTCAGTGGGTTTCTATCCTACCAATGGTGAAAAGCTAAACTTTGAAGAGCGCTTTGTATCCTCAAGGAGATCTTTTTGCATGTCATGAAAGACCCTGAGAATTAGTCCCATGGAACCGTTGCTCAGTTCATTCGTACATTAGAACAAGCAGTGTATATATTGGCCTACGTAAAATCTGCTCAAGGACAATCCACCGGTTTTTAAGATTATTTGACAGATGGGTCTTGCTTTATTCTAGTAAAAGCTTGTTTTTTTCCATAACAATACTTCAGCAATCTTTCGACTGTCATGGTTCTAATCATTCTTCAATCTGAAGGTAGTAGTTTATCACTCACTGTTTCACGTTTATGTAGAGATGCAAATCTCATTGGTATTCGACAGCTGAATGGTGTGACAATTGTCAGGACCACCAAGATATTAGGATGAATTTCTCGGAAAGACAAACCAAATTTTCCGAAGTAGAGCGCAATTCTCTGTGCTTCAGATGAACCCACTCATGCATGTGAGTCTCGCTCACATTGAAATTTGAATTTCAAAGACTGATCTCCAATCATTATATCTGCGGAAGAGTAACGAAAACGACGAAGAACAAATGCCTCTCATGCTGGTGTTGATAAATGTATCATTTTCTCATTATGTCCAAGACTAGTTTAGTCCTAAGCGAAGATCCGTATAACCGCTAACGGCTCTCGGGCGTTGGATCACCAAAAAACGTGACGCAAAAAACAAGATGCGGTAAGTCCGTTAGCCACACGCCAATCACATAGGAATTGTTCTATGAACAGATCACAATTTTGACCTCAAATTTGATATTTCGTCCCTCAGTTGAGTCCTCGAATTGGACAACTCCGGCAGCAAATTTCCGCTACTCTGGTATAGAAAACGAAGCCTGCACATTATTGCAGTAAGACAAGCTGAAGAGGATTGCACAACTGCGAGCAATATGCAATAACTTAAAAGCTTTCTGTATTTCGGTCTGTGTGACAATTTATCAAATTAGAAATTTCACAAGCACAGATTTGGCAGGCATCCGGTCGACCAGTGAAGCCTCTTCATGCAAAAGACAAGCAATCACATCACCAACACAAGTCAATGGAGCCGCTGCAGTGCTATTTGATTTTCGTGGTTTATAGGTTATAGATAACGGAGGTGTCGTAATTTCAACAAATATAACTGTTATTTTAGAGGTGCAGCAGGATGCAATCACTAGAGCGTCAGAAGTACGCTCAAAACCAGCTTCTCCGCCAACGTGCATATTAGTTCTCGCAGTAAACTCCGAAATAGAAGCCTAGAATGGTGGATGATGGGCGGTAGATGGGAGAGATGGCGTTCTATGTGTAAACTCTGAAAGAATTTGACTCAATGACCTATAGCTGGGATCTACAGAAGTGCGAATATCAAGCGGGAGACGCCGAAACTTAAGAGATCACAATGAATAAAGACTAGAAGTGTTCACAGGCTTATATCTTCTTCCACCTGCTCAGCTGCATAGAGTCGATAAGGCTACCTGATTGATTTCACCAGGCAAAGGCCAATTTGTCAATAACGTGCACCCACCTGCGAACATATCAGTTGTGCGCCAGCCAAAATATCACTACGGCCCAGACGAACGATGAAATTCTTCAACCAAACACGGCTTGTTAAAATACTGAGGGCAAGACGCCGTTTTTTGGATCTAGACTACTCTGGTAGCCCAGAATTTAAGAACCAAATTGCCTCGAAATTTTCAACCTTAAACCCGTAGGACCAGGAACATTTGTTCGTCAGACGTCCATGCATCGATCGACCTGATTGGCGATGCTGCATGAATGTTCAAATATGACCCTTCAGCGCAGATTGGCTGGTTATCAATGTACGCAAACTGTTTTACCCCAATGAAGCCCAGTTTCTTGATAACGCCAGCAAGCCCAAACCACGCCCGCTTTGCATTCCAAATAAACGCCCCATTTTGCGACGTTAGAAAGCTTGTGAGGTTTGCACGATGCCCATAAACGTAGGTTATTATCTTTCCAGTTATTGAAAAAACCTCCACACATTTGGTCTGTTCTATCTTCACAAAATACAGGTTTGCGTGTCCGATAAGTTTGTGCAAAAACAATAGGATGAGCTTGGTAACTTCTCTGGCTTCCCCTCAAAGATACATGAAGTTTCAATAGGAAAAAAGCATATAACAATCAACATTAAAGTTATCCAGTACTTAAGCGCTTCAGCCGTTTCCGCGGTTGTTTTTGTGAGTATACGCAAAAAGACGGTACCGGCGCAAGTACCACTTACAACCAGAGTATGAGTTATCTAAACGCAATGAACAAATTTGCACGAGTGTGTAGGTCATTAACTTCAACACTGAAGAATAAACGCTTTTTCTGCTGTAAATTAAGCCAAGGTGTTGAATAATGCATTCGCACACATAGTGTCCCGCATAATTTCAGATGACAGCCGATTGGGGTTCAGACTGACGCGGCCGCCATAAGCTACCGCATTTACTGTGGTTTTCCCACCCCATGGAGTGAAGGAATTACCTGCTCAGGCGTATTGAGTCTGGGTATAAAGAGGTTCCTTGGAAAATAGGGATATAGGGAAGACTTCGTAAAAATAGCGACCTTGCACATATTGTAAAGAAATCGTTCATAACACTGTGCGTTTGCATTGCTCTCAGAACGTGAAAACCTGGCGAGAGAATACGTGTTTAACAACACCCATGTCATTAGAGAGCCACACTTCCCGGACCAGAACGAAACAGGGCTGTGACATAGACTGTGATGACTGTGGATGCTTCCAACCAAGCCTGGTATGATTATTTACTACAATGGTGAAAGCTAGGCCCTAGATGGCAAAAGTTTTGAGTTTATATTGGAAAACTGGTGGTATAGATTAACAGTGAAGCTGCAAGATGTCAACTTTCAGGTGCACTGCCGCCGCTCCTCTGATCGGTCAATATTTTTATGTACGTAAATTTATACAATGACATTTATAAACGACATCTTTCGAGAAAAAAAATATGGACCTAGTTTCTGAAACTTCACAACTCGACAGTAAAAAACTCATTGAAAACTACTGCTGTCCACAGACCTTCCATGGACATGCATATTTAGATGAATCCATCCGTTTTTCTGAAATGGCAGCATGTTTGCTTCTGAGTTGCATCTTGCTGTTGATGTTGGATGTACCCCAACCAAATCCTAATGATTCAGATGTTTATACGTTCTGATTAGGGTACAGAGTAAGAAATATCTTCAAAATAGATTTACAGTTATTGGTGGCTCCGAGAATCTGTAGAATGCACACACACATGACTCTCGTGTAAACAGCCGTTCTCCTGCACTCATACGATCATTCTGGTGAGTTCACATCAAAGAGACGTAAGAACTGGATTCTCTCTCTCTCGCTCTCTCTCTCTCTCTCTCTATATATATATATATATATATATATATATATATATATTACACAATCATACAGCTGTCACCCATTGAGTTGTTCCTTTTCGGATGGAATAACTTATAGCTCAACCAAATCAGTTTGAGATGTTGTCGAACCTATACCTTACTTGGGCTGACATATTGGATTATTTAGAAAAATACTGCATGTTTTGCTACATATCCAGCAGTTTCGAAGGCTCATGACAGCCCAAAACGGTACATGCACCGTGCAAATTTTTTCCAAGCCCGAGAAAATTGGTTCAACCTGCGAAATTAATGGGCATTCAGTGCCGGTTTCTATAGTGCAGCAAATTCATTTGACAAATTAAACGAATATTTTGATCACGGATTCTAACAGTTTTATCCTAAAAGTTGTATTCACCATCATTTTCTAAATTGGGTGTTCAGTTCATGTACGAGGAGCTTTGCGGCAGGTATTGGGAACAGAACCTCACAGTACATCCTTGGGTAAACATGTGTGGGTCATAGTTAGGGTTACCAAATGAGTTCTTTTGTTTGTTAAGTTTTAGAGTTTTGGTTGGGCAGCCTAATTTTAAACTCCTAATTTTGCATTGGTAAATCATACCAGAGATAGCATTCAACCTGGAGAGGATTTTGTGCTGTTTTGGGAGGCTAGCGAGTGACTCTCGGTTGCTAACTGGCAAACTCTACTGGAATTCACAGAAAATCCAACACACAATCGGATTGGATCAATAATGTCTTAGAAAACAAGTCTCGCTTCCACATCCATTTGCAAGCAACATTATCTCGAAACATTATCGCATGCACAATAAAATATACAATCTGTTCAGATATGTCGTCTCCAAAGCAAAAGGAATTTTTATTTGAAGAAGTTTCAACGGTTTGGCTAATCTAACAACTGTCACTCCACTTTCGGTTGTTGTAAAATTTACTCCTGTAAAACGAGCAGTATCTACCTCAACAAATACTTGAACGGTTTCACGCAAACATGTATGCGGCTGCGGTTGATTCAGATTGAGGAATCTATGTCAGTTCCACCAAAGGACAACTGAGGTTCATCAACTGGGTGGCGTAGTTCTGAAAGCTAACAATATTCAAGGGGCTTATTCGTGTTAACGTTCAACTGTTGAGTCCATGTTAATCGTAGTGATTGATCAGGCGTTATATTTTTCACTTTGAAAACATGAGGGGCATATTGCAGCCGATGTTTTGTACAGTGCGTAATGAAAACGTGCTCAGCAGCGTTTTAGAATATCTTCAACTTACGATAGCAAGCTTCCAAAATACGTTGGAGAAATCAGAGTCAGCTACGTGGTTGAAAACGCCTCGTGATCTCTACAACCTCCGGCAAAAACAGTGTGGGAGTTGCGCGGATAAAGTAGCGTTTGTTGTTGTTCTAATTTTCTTACCAACTCCTGGAGGCATTACGGGCAACATTCAACACAGTCGTCATGATAGCAATGAACTATCAGATCCCAACAACAACCTAACCCAAACAACACAACGAATCTGAAAATGCCTCCGCGCTACACCCCTTGAATTACAAAGTTAATTTAAATTCTGAGTCTGGTAAGAAATTTTCCTTTGTTTGGTAAATCACGTTCTGCGGGCAAGGTCGATTCATCTTCAACAACCGAGGACCACATTTGTCACTCATGTTCAGATTATCAGCAGTACCAAATCCATGTCTCACGGAGCAACTCAAACCCCACCCGACCGGTTAGTACCTGGAGATTCACCAATACTGCATCCAGCGGCTGATAACATTCAGACAGGATACAATGTTGAGTCTAACTGCACGTCACTTATACTGCTGATCAACATAGTCCTCTGTGACGGCAGTTGGCGTGTTCAAGTCTCCCTGAACATCCGTGAGATGAACACCACAACTTATTCCGGAAAGAAGTAAAATGCCTTAAGCCTTCGGGATGCAATGGACACGGTTTCGATTTGAAGATGATTGTTGAACAGTTTGTAATTTCTGCAACCAGAAATTCATATTTGCTTACCCAGAGCTATGATGAGTATTAAATCGAATATTCTTGTAAAGTATACATATAGACAAAGGGTTTTGGTCGTCTGTCATATCATATTTGTCATTAAAAATGTTCCATACTCTGCAGTAATATTTATAGACCTTAGTGTATTCACAAGTCCAATTATCGATGGCGATTCGTTCTTCATCAGCACTTGAATCAAAATAGACGTCCGCTTGTAATTGAGTAAAGTTTTTCCTCTTCGACCGCTTGACAGCGTTTTCGGTTGATTGGTTGAAGCATTAAGCGTTGAAAACCTACACCAAGCTGGAGCATAACATAACTAAGCCTAACGTTTTTTGACGCATCAGGACACCGGAACATGATGCATTTTCAGCCGCAGTCTTCAGATTGATGACTCGCATCAAATAGTTCGACAAAAATTAACCCACAAGAGGTATTTTGAATATATTTTGGACTTTGTCTCTCCTATGTATGCTACGTAAAATTATTATGCTCCTGGTAAAACATTTAGCAATATGGCTTGATGCAAACGACCAAACGTTGAGGGTACACCATAAAAACAACCCACTACTTGTACGTTTTGGATTAAATGTGAGTGAATAAGGCCGGCTCAATGAACTGCATTTGGTGTAATAATCTCCTGCGGTGTGAACGCAATGCGAAGAGCAGCTGCCAACGTCTAGGGTCCATTCGTGTTTTCTGAGACCAGGCTCTGGGTTTGCGTTCATCCTCTCTGTGTGTGTCTACACTGGCTGATTGAAACGGACTCAATACTCTCAGCGGCTTACATTAGGTGCATAACGAAGAACTTCTCAGAACAGTGTATCGATAAGCGTAGATCAGCTGTTGTCGTGATCCACGCTGCGTCCTATTTTTTCCAGATAAGAAAGCAATATTCCCAAAAAAAGCGCTGTGAATCCTCCAGAATGCGAGATTGTCTACCACCCAGGGTAGATTTTGCAACACAATCCAGTGATTATTCATGGAGCGATGGTGAAGCGAAAAATATGGTGAAGGCTGCTTTGAACTTAGTAATCCAATGAACTATGTGTGTGGAAATTCCTCCCCATAAGTGGTCATCACTGTTTGCATTTCATGAAGTTACAAATCAGGTACCGCATAATCATTTACGTGGGTGCTGTTACGGCGTAATACAGACAGTCTTCATGTTTTCGCAAAAAACACATTGACAGAATGTGGTTTGGCCATATTACTTAGCGGGAAATTGGTACCTTTGTCGAACAGTGTAAACCAAACGAATCCCACAACTACTTGGTTTGTTGCACAGTGAAACTGGCGTCCGGTATCACCGTCAAAACCCTTCATTGGACGGATTACTAGACAAGCTCCCACCGGCACATATACTCTCATGAACCCGTGAATTTCACATGCACCTCTAAATTCGTGTTCTTGTTTTAGATTGTAGGATAAATAGTCTTTTTTCCCTTAGCAGTTGAAGTCAATATTGGGCTCGGGGTACTTTATAGATTTTACTTTTCAGATTCATCCGATTGGCAGCTTGCTAATGAAACACACACCTATAATGGTCGTTAGAATTTCAGTGCAATGGTTTTGGCCTAATAATACTGTGGCTGCCCAGCTAACAGCAAGACCTACCGAATCGCCTCGGTTGTTTGCGATGGTATGGGAAAGAAATGACTCTGCTCAGCATGCTTTCCTTCCGTAAAATACAACGATACATTTTCCCCCCAACTTGTGTTTACTATTGAAGAAGAATGTTGTTGCCAAAACAGCCACCAGCCCTAGTCGCTAAATTCTTCAAATGCCGGGCCCATTGAACTTCACTTTCATCTTCCAGTTTCGAAGGCTGCCTTACCGCCACTCCTATCTAGGCACGGAAACATTTACACTTATCATGGGATGATAACCAGGTGTGTGTATAACCTGGTTTTGTAGCGGATGCATTCTTCTAATGGAGTTTCTTCAGGTCCAAAACAGCCGCGTTACTTGTTCAATTCATCGCGAATCAAGTGAAGCATCGATGGTGATATTTATAGCCCGAACTATTGAAGCGTTGCATCCGCACAACAAAACAGCGTGCACCGTATTCTGATAAGTGACCCAACAATATGAGCATTCAACGCCACAAATGACACAAATTAGCTAACGGCCTTATAGAGCATTGTGCGTTGACATAGGGAGAGCTAATGGTAACCCAGAGAAAGGACGTTCTACAATTTCCGTCTGATTTTGCAGAGGCATGTTCACTGACCCTTCAGGCCGCAGCATAGACTTGCGCCTCGTGGGTGCCAAGCCGATGCTGAAAAAAAGGATGAATTTTGTCAGCTTACCCTTGCTGATGTTCATTAAAAATGCCTGCAATGTGGAATTCAGGTCAACTAGGATCTTACTCAGAGCGAACTGGACACCGGTATTTCGCTGGCCCGACAGAAATCGCCACATTATCTCATCTGAGAAAATGGTCAACAAAAGTGAAGAGAGTGGACATCCCTGGCGGATACGCTGACCACAGTAAAGATTGTGAAGAGCCTCTCCTACACTCACGCGCTCACAAGTGTGTTCGAAAACAGCGGGTGCCATTCATCTGCTTTCGGGATGTCAGACGATAGCATATTTTGTTTGTCCAGGAAGCATGCGGGCAAATGAAATCAGGTAAAAACAAAAGACAACCGAACAACCGCAGTCAAGTGATATTGTGTTCACCGCTTGTTGAATGAAAGTAAGATGCTTTATTTGTGATGTCCATCTGATTCAAAGGAAATCGTTTTATTGGAAAGATACAATATAAGCCACTGTCACCCCCTGTCCCAAAATCGATGCGAAACTCAAGTAAAATGAATGTATCTGAAAAACCCCACCGTCTTCCATTGTCAAGACTCTTTACATTTTTTAACAATTTGACCTTGATTGTTGTTGTCTGCCAGAATTTAGGGATTTTGAGTCGATGCACCATATGTCCCTAAATAAAATGAGCTTTATCGCAGGGTCTATCGTGGATGGGAAAGAAACGCGTAGCTAGGTTGGGCATCTGGTGAGTAGTAGTAGTTTTCGTTCATCTTGCGTCTGTAAACGCGGAGGTGCCAATAATTAGGAAGGTGAATTGTATTTGCGGGCTTCAGGGGAAAAGAAGCCATAGTTTGAGAAATTTGTCCGTTTGCAATGCCTAGAATCTCCCACCGTGAAGTCCGTCTAAGTTAGACGGTTGTTGCAATGATCTGATTTCATGACCGCCTAGTAATCAGTCACAGCTTTGAACAATTTTGTTTAAAGCATGGGTAAGAGGAATAGCTATTACCTGGGGTACACCTTTCAACTTGTGATTTAAGACTGAAATTGTCGATCAGGCGGAAGGGGGAAAAACTCGCATTCAAGCTTTTATGGTTATGAATACAAAAAGCATTTGGTATATCTTTCCAAGTAGGACTTAATATTGCGTTCAAAATAATGTCCTCATTCCATCGCGCTTGCGTTGTTATTTGGATTCGTACAGGAAAATATATAATAATAAGCAATCAGTAGTCATCACTGTGCACACGACTAGCGTTAGTAAATCATATGATTAACACAAGCAACAAATGGTTTGGTTTTTCGGGGACAGCGCTTTGATACTTGAACTGACACTACTCACAAGTTTCACCAGTAGTATAAACCGTTACACCCGTAAACATACGCTGCAGCAGGTCAGCAATCAAACTTCTGGCTCCAGATTTTTATGTGCAAATGTTATTCGAGCTGATGCTGCACTCCTCCTTTCTTTGACTTGTTATTAATGCTGCTACTGAACACTGGGGCAACAGAGCAGTTATTGTGAGCAATTTTTTTCTCGCTCTGCAAATCCTGGCTGCATTTGCTCTCAATTAAGCATTGTCCTTTCGTGTGTTGCGTTTGCTTCTTAGCTTTACTTGTGTTTTATTGAAGATTTCGTCCTCTAGGTGAAGACCATTTATGCCAAGCAGCTGGAGAGCATTGCAGAATACTTTACATTTATTGGGAGTCATCAGCAGTGCGCCCCACACAAAACTTCAACGTGGTAATTCCAACCTGAGAACTCGGACATGCTACCAGTTTGAACATTTGAACTTTCGGCTATAACCGATTGATTACCAGTATCACTAGCAGGCGCTTTCATCGGATATAGCGTATATGTGAATGTTTATTTATAATTTACTATACGCGGTCAACTAAAGACTATTCGATGAAGACCTGGGAACAAGCTGTCACCCTCGATCCAGTTGTTACCAAAGTCAGGAAGAGCACCATTTTCAACACACTTTTAGTCATCACTATTCCATAATTCCTTCAATATCATCAAGTACATCTGAGAACCTTGACACGATCACCATGAATAATTGCTTAATCTGTGATGTTTACTTGTGAATAGACTGAATTTTTTACGTATTGGGCGACAGATTAGAGTTGACCCTCTCTCTTCTCTGAATTTTTCTAGGCAAGTGTCAAACTGCATTATCGCATGACTGAATTTACCTGGGTCTTTGAAGACAAAGGTATGAAGAATCGGGGTAAGGAGTGTGCGTAATTGGTCAATTAGCTGCCAATACTTCTCAGAACATTTGTCAATACTATTAACGATGCGAGAGTACATGATAGCACAAGGCAAGTATTTGTGACGTTTCCCTTAAGTTCCATGAAAAACATTTCTCCTGGTGGTACTCTTTTGAACTCAAACGTATGATAACACCCTTGATGCATCCGTTGATTTTCCTGAAGTTTATTCATGCTCAAAGCAAACTGAGAAACCAATGTTCAAAACTGTCAGGCGAGTTGTTATCGATCCATTGAATGTTGATCGATCAATGGTCGAAAAGCGGGCGGAGCGGTTGACACGGACAAACTATGTATGTACAAAATCCTAGACTTTGGCTGGGTAAATGTGTCCTTAGGAAAATAAAGGGGAAACAAAATGGTTGTATCCTCTTGCACTGCAGTTTTAGCTATAAACGAGAGATGTCATACCATTCAAATGATCGTAACCAAAGCAACTCCGATTACTCCCTGTGTCCTATGCTCTTCAATTCGACTTTCGAACCTCTTTAAATTATCCGCAATACTGCTCATTCATCCTGAGCTTATACTCATGCCCAATTTATACATTAGCTGTTACCATTCTCAGTGGTCAGCGGAAACTAACCATTATCGCCTCAAATGACGTCGGAATACGTCAATCTTGTCCGTTAGCGCCATAATTGGTTTCTTTGTATCCGTCAATTTCAAGGTGATTGAGTGAATGTTTCTGCCTTCCCTAGAAAGAAACGTCCTAGAAGAAACCCCTTTTCTTCTCGAGAAACGTATATCAGTCCGTCTATATAAATCACTTTCTTGAAAGCTTATCTACACCAACATAGATTGGCTACAGTTACATGATGAAATATCTATTGAAATTAGATTGTTAGATGTAGGTTGCGTGTCAGGAACAATAAAAATTCCAAAAGCCCCATAACGCCTGGCCAATTTACCTTAACGGTATCATACTTGGTGATGTATCGGTCCTAGCTTGCCCGTGGAGCATTAAGTTCCATAGCGCAACGAACCTAACCATCTAGTAACCACTGTCTACCATAGTAACGCTTTCTAGGGCAATATCGATGCACTTTCTAGTACGGTATCCTGTTCCACAAATGAGGCCCAAATTAACACGGTGCGTATCCTGAAGAATAGAAAGCACCCCGGCGATAGTCGTTGCAAATTCCCCAGTCTTCGCCAAAGTCACACGAAGATCCCGACATCTTATTGCGATTATTGTTGCCGACACTCTAGGCAGCGAAAGTAAGGGAAATAATTGGACATTGTGGGGTTGTCAGAGCACTCAAGAAGAATGTGAACGAAGCTGATATTTTATCCGTGGGTCCGACAATCCATCGGGGCTCTCTATCAAGCGTCACCATAGTTGTGGAACGTATTACTTCACTTGCTGAGGTTTAAAGGACAAACTGTGGAAATTAAGTATTAAGTGAACTGAGACAACTCTGTCTCAAAGCGCAAACGGCGTATCAGTGGCAGAAAGGCTACTCGATTATCGGTGTGATGTTTAGGTCCTCCTGAACAATTCAGCACTGTGGTCAAATTAATTTATTGAGCGCCATGTCACAGGAGCTGTGGAGAAAACGCGCAAAATGCCACACTTTTTGGAAGGAAGCGGCGAAGTTAAAAACATGAGCCATTTCACTAATTGGCGTAGAGGTCGCTCAGAGAGGGACTACCCTCCGACTGAACAGTCAGACTGAAATGAACAATAGAGCCGGAAATAGAGTCGAGGTAGGCATTCACGAATTAACGGACTTATACACAGGATAGAGGCTTTTGCCCAAGTTTTCCGGGTCGGTTTTGTTCTTGCCGTTCAGCGGCTGTCGTACACCTGAACGACACAAGCGAGAAAATGGTGCAGCACTGCTCTTTAAATTTTCAGCGCAAGGCAGCATGTTTGCCAGCACGAGGACTTGCATAAGAAAATGTCTAATAATGCTTTGAACTGGGTTCTAGAAGGAGCGCGAAAAACCGTCGGAGGAAGTTTATTCCACGCAGCTACTGCACGAAATGAGAAGACATTTGCCCAATGAAACTGTGCGCTCTGAGATTGAAAATCTCTTTACCATGTCCCCGCCGTGTGTTTGCTGAATCAACTGTGAAAACGCTGTTGGACAACACTTGTTCAAACAGGGCATAAGTTAGAATTCGGTCCCCTCAGAGGCGGCGATACTCAAGGAGAAAGAGATCAAGCGCAGCGAGACGTGTTTCGTAGTCTACGGTTTATGGCCGGCAACCATTTTCATAGCAGCTCGTTGGACACGCTCAATGAAGGTTACGTCCTTCGTGCGCCCTGAAAAGACAACCTTGTTGGAGTATTCAAGAAGTGGTCTGACGTAGGCCCCATGGAGTATTTGGAAGTCCGCGCGAGTAATACGGATTAAGGTGCGCCGAATCATCCGTAGAACGGTGAATGCATTTTGGGCCGATTTCTCATGGTGCAATGAAAAGCGAATGTTTGAAGAGAGCCAGATAACCAAATCCTCTTTGGCATCCATCTTCGTGATGTCTTCTGGTCCACTCACCGTGCACGACGAAGGCGTTCGCCGAGTCTCCTCTGAATGACATATGGACGCACTTTTCGTCATTCAGAGGAAGGTGCCAGTCCAACGACTACTGTTTTGCAGCGTCTACATCCATTTGAAGGGCATTGGCATTGGTACTCCAGGATTTCACGTCGTCCGCACAAAGTAGCCATGAACTTGAAAGAATGTTTGGAAGTCCGTTGAAGTATATCATAAACAGCACTGGTCCCAAAATGGAGCCTTGAGGAGCTTCAATGGAGACCGGCGCTGGAGGAGAGTAGGTTGAGCCTACTTTCACTCAAAATGTTCTGTCCGATAGGAGCACACAAATTGACTCGAGTTTGTGGAGTAGCTGGACGTGTGGGACTCGATCGAATACTTTCGAGAAGTCGAAATATATGGCATCTGATAATAGTCCATCTTTCTTGGCTTGGGTTAAGCTGTGCACACATACGAGCATGTTCGTCACGCAGGAAGTGTTTGAGAGATATTCGTGTTGAACTAGGGATATTAAGTTGTTAAATGTAAGGTGGTCCAGGATGACGGGCTTCAGAATGCTTTCCATCACTTTGCATGGCACGCTAGTGGGGCTAATAGGCCTGTAGCTGCCAGACGATAGTCGGTCACCATTTTTGTAGATTGATGTGACAATCCCTTCTTTCGAAGGCGAGGGAAGTTGTCCTTCGTCAAGCGACTAACGAAACACCAGGTTTAAATGATTTGTCAGTGTGAACGACATTTCCTTCAGGATTCTTGGATGGACTTCGTCGGGCCTTAACGCGCAGAACGGGTCAAATTTTTGCAAGAGTTTACGAATGTCATCCACCGGTTGTAGTTACGCATTGACAAGATCGGATGTGACGAGGACGCTGGCGCTGAATATACGCCTCCATAGTGTTCTCTGTACGACTCATATACCACTACTGTGTCACTCGTGGGTTGCCCGTTCCGGTCTCTCAGCGAGAACGCGGATGGCTCGTTCCTCCGGCGACGTCTCATGAAGTTGAACAGCACATTTCTGTTTCCCCGGGCGCGGTCCAGAATAATAACTTGTTTTCATATGTTCCATTGGCAGATTTCCGATTTTCAGCGGTTCCCCATTTTACGAAATGCCAGCTCATCTTCTGTGTCTCCTGTAGTCACCGTTTTGAAAATAGTTGAGACCTCTTTTCCAGAAGACCCCGAATCCTTTTCGGTAGCTTGCGGCTCATCCGGCTGCGTGCTGGTTTTCTGAAGATGAACATCGTGTCAACCTCGTGAACTTTCTGGGCAATGGTCTTGTATAATCCTTCCACTGAGGCTGGTCCCATTTTAACGTGCTCGAGGAAGATTCGCTTTCCCGAAAAGTCTGCACGGCAGAGGTTTTGAATCCACGTTTGAGTTTCGGGATTTCTGGCCCAGTAGCAGATGAAATCAAAGGTCGGCGCACAGTGGTCACTATAGCCCAGTGGAGCGTTAATTATCACCTGATCGACGAAGTGTCTTTAGTTGGTGATGACCAAATCTATGAGGGATGGTAGCTGGCCTGCGTGGTATCTGGTGGGTGGAACGGCATGTTGAGTCCAAGCGCTCTGTTGGATGACTTTGGTCAGCTCTGCTGAAAAAGATTCACATGATCCGACGTGCTGGAGCTCCATCCAGAAGGTCATTGGAGCGTTCAAATCACCTACCAGCAAGAGATGAGTAAAGTGGTAGCTGGAGGAGAGTTGCTCCAGGGTTCGTATGAGGAATAGGTCATCTTCTGGAGGACTTGAGAGGCAACGGTGCACCACATTGTGAAGAGGAGTTTTGGACCCGCGCAGCGGAATTTGTATCCACAGTGCATCACAGAAATTTTCAGGAGTGGTATCAGAGATGGGCAGGGCCTATTGTAGGTACAAAGCAACTCCGCTAGCCCTCCCTCGTTTTGAGTCAGCTCGAAAAATGGAGTAGCCGTCTATCGAGATCTCCGCATCAGAGACATCTGGTGCGAGCCGGGTCTTTCTGAGTGCGAGTGTGGACGGATTTCAAGGCAACATGACTGTTTAATATCGCAAAGTTTGCTGAAAAGGCTGAGGCAGTTAGTGGACAAGCATTTCAGCAGTGTCTCTGCTGCATCCGGAGGTGAGGAGTTCAGAGTTTTGAGGAGACATGAAATTGTAAATTACCCGCAAATTGGCTGCGCACGCACAATCCGGGATGGTCCATTTGGGCAGTGTAACAAGCAGTCGCCTGTAGGAAACCCAACGTCGTCTGAAAAAGCAGGTGCACCACTGAGACACTTGTACATGCGGGTATGTGAGATGCATACGTCGTATCATCGTGACTGAAGGAAATTCCTGGATGACTGCATTCTAAATGCTGTCCGTCAAATGATGACGTAGGAATTTTCCATCGTTTGAAAGCATTTGTGTGCAGGATACACGAGGTTGTACTACGACTGTGTTGGAACTGACGAGGTTAATGATATCTTTGGTGACTAACTTATAGCTCTTTGTGCAAAGAACAACCAAATTTGAGAATACTGACACCTGCGCTGGTAAATGCACATGCCCTTTCTACCATGCGACGTTACCTCGTTGTACACGTTCGTTCTCCGCAGAGACCAGCCTATTCCAAGGAGTAAGAAATATTGCTTGTGGTGGATTTCCTGGGTTTCTCCCTTATCCACCAAAGGTGGTTGTTCGGTTACAACCTGGAGGTGAAAGGACTACCAGTTATTTTCCTAAGGGAAACTACTCACGGTCGCTGCGAACTCTTCGACAGCCCACGACCGGCTTCGCCCTTTTCATTACCCATTACATATATTACCAAAACACCAGCATCTCATTTTGTTGTCCTGCGTAAATAACTCAAACAGGTGTTGGATAAACTTCAGGCGCTGGAACCCATGAAATCCAGAAACGTAATAAAGCAGCGGATTGCTCGGGGGAAAGAGTGGAACAGGAATACAAACTAGTTAATATTTGATAACATGCTTCCCAAAATCATTTAATGCGTTTTTATTGTTCACAGTGCAACACAAGGTTCAGGAGCCGTTTTCCTATTTTGATATTTTCTTTCAGAATACACATACCACTTTGCTAGATGTGTTTTGGTGCTTCTTCCTGTACTTGGCCAACTAACCCTGAAAATACTACTTTTCTCACTTTTCTATATTTATGTGATTAAAAACGCAAGTTTCTTTGGTATCTTTGGAACTATATTGGCCCCTATTCATAGTTCGGACGGACCAGCAAATTACTAAAATACTCCGAATTTTGTCCTGCAGATTAGTATTCATTTGACCGAATCAGCATAAAAGCTGGCATCAGCTAATGTTTGTTCAAATAGCTGTAGGAGAAGCATAGGTAATATTCAACAGCGTTTTCCCCCTGCCCTTGTAGGGATATATTCGAGGTTATGTTGACAGATCTAGTTCACGGCTTTGGGATGAACCGCTGGCTCATGGCTTCGGCCGTCGCTCGTAGCTGCTGGCTGTAGTTCTGGACTGAAAAGACAGTACTCTATTGGTGAGTCTGAGGGTCGTTTACGATAAAACCTGTGACCATGATCCCACACATTTGCTGGGGTGAAAGCGGAGTACACATACCCAGGGTGGCATGAAGCATAACTACTCAGTAAGTTAGTCAATATAGGCCACGTATACTTGAATCGGTTGTTAGGATGATTCTGAATATATATATATATATATATATATAGATATATATATACATATATATATATATATAAATAGGACAAGCCTGAGGAAAGGCGACAGTTTGTTCGGGCAATGAGTACTGTGTGGTAATTCCAGGTAAAATGGTCAACTTCAATTGCATTCTTGTGTTATTCTATAAATGCCTGTTTGATATATTGTCTAAAATAAAAGCAAACGAAATACTACCTATTGGAAGTTGAAATTGAAGTTCAATGGGCCCGGCATTTGAAGAATTTAGCGACTAGGGCTGGTGGCTGTTTTGGCAACAACATTCTTCTTCAATAGTAAACACAAGTTGGGGGGAAATGTATCGTTGTATTTTACGGAAGGAAAGCATGCTGAGCAGAGTCATTTCTTTCCCATACCATCGCAAACAACCGAGGCGATTCGATAGGTCTTGCTGTTAGCTGGGCAGCCACAGTATTATTAGGCCAAAACCATTGCATTGAAATTCTAACGACCATTATAGGTGTGTGTTTCATTAGCAAGCCGCCAATCGGATAAATCTGAAAAGTAAATTCTATAAGGTACCTCGAGCCCAATAGTGACTTCAACTGCTAAGGGAAAAAAGATTATTTATCCTACAATCTAAAACAAGAACACGAATTTAGAGGTGCATGTGAAATTCACGGGTTCATGAGAGTATATGTGCCGGTGGGAGCTTGTCTAGTAATCCGCCCAATGAAGGGTTTTGACGGTGATACCGGACGCCAGTTTCACTGTGCAACAAACCAAGTAGTTGTGGGATTCCTTTGGTCTACACTGTTCGACAAGGGTACCAATTTCCCGCTAAACAATATGGCCAAACCACATTTCGTCAGTGTGTTTTTTGCGAAAACATGAAAATTTGTGTATTACGCCATAACAGCACCCACGTAAATGATTAAGCGGCACCTGATTTGTAACTTCAAGAACTGCGAATAGTGATGACCACTTATGGGGAGGCATTTCCACACACATTGTTTATTGGCTTATTAAGTTCAAAGCAGCCTTCACCATATTTTTCGCTTCACCGTAGCTTGACGAATAAGCACTGGATTGTATTGCAAAATCTACCCTGGGTGGTAGCCAATCTCGCATTCTGGAGGATTCACAGCGCTTTTTTTGGGAATATTGCTTTCTTATCTGGAAAAAATAGGACGCAGCGTGGATCACGACAACAGCTGATCTGCGCTTATCGATACACTGTTCTGAGAAGTTCTTCATTATGCACCTAATGTAGGCCGCTGAGAGGATTGAGTCCGTTTCACTCAGCCAGTGTAGACACACACAGAGAGGATGAACGCAAACCCAGAGCCTGGTCTCAGAAAACACGAATGGACCCTAGAAGTTAGCAGCTGCTCTTCGCATTGCGTTCAAACCACGGGAGATTATTACGCCAAATGTAGTTGATTGAGCCGGCCTTATTCACTCACATTTAATCCAAAACGTACAAGTAGTGGGTTGTTCTCATGGTGTACCTTCAACGCTTGGTCATTTGCATCAAGCCATATTGCTAAATGTTTTACCAGGAGCATAATATATTTACGTAGCCTACATAGGAGAGACTAAGTCCAAAGTATATTCCGAATACCTCTTGTGGGGTATTTGTTGTCGAACTATTTGATACGGGCCATCAATCTGAAGACTGCTGCTGACTATGCATCATGTTCCGGTGTCCTGATGCGTCAAGAAACGTTAGGCTTAGTTATGTTATGCTCCAGCTTGGTGTAGGTTTTCAACGCTTAATGCTTCAACCAATCAACCGAAAACGCTGTCAAGCGGTCGAAGAGGAAAAACTTTACTCAATTACAAGCGGACGTCTATTTTGTTTCAAGTGCTTATGAATAACGAATAGCCATCGATAAATGGACTTGTTAATACACTAAGGTCTATAAATATTACTGCAGAGTATGGAACATTTTTAATGACAAATATCCTATGACAGACGACCAAAACCCTATATTTATATGTATACTTTACAAGAATATTCGATTTAATACTCATCATAGCTCTGGGTAAGCAAATATGAATTTCTGGTTGCAGAAATTACAAACTGTTCAACAATCATCTTCAAATCGAAACCGTGTCCATTGCATCCCGAAGGCGTAAGGCATTTTACTTCTTTCCGGAATAAGTTGTGGTGTTCATCTCACGGATGTTCAGGGAGACTTGAACACGCCAACTGCCGTCACAGAGGACTATGTTGATCAGCAGTATAAGTGACGTGCAGTTAGACTCAACATTGTATCCTGTCTGAATGTTATCAGCCGCTGGATGCAGTATTGGTGAATCTCCAGGTACTAACCGGTCGGGTGGGGTTTGAGTTGCTCCGTGAGACATGGATTTGGTACTGCTGATAATCTGAACATGAGTGAAAAAAGTAGTCCTCGGTTTTTGAAGATGAAGCGACCTTGCCCGCAGAACGTGAATTACCAAAAAAAGGAAAATTTCTTACCAGACTCTCAGAATTTAAATTAACGTTGTAATTCAAGGGGTGTAGCGCTGAAGCACTTTCAGGTTCGTTGTGTTGTTTGGGTTAGGTTGTTTGGGGTCTGATAGTTCATTGCTATCATGACGACTGTGGTGAATGTTGCCCGTAATGCCTCCAGGAGTTGGTAAGAAAATTAGAACAACAACAAACGCTACTTTTCCGCGCAACTCCCACACTGTTTTTGCCGGAGGTCGTAGAGATCACGAGGAGTTTTCAACCACGTAGCTGACTCTGATTTCTCTAACGTATTTTGGAAGCATGCTATCGTAATTTGAAAATATTCTAAAACGCCGCTGAGCACGTTTTCATTACGCACTGTACAGAACATCGGCTGCAGTATGCCCCTCATGTTTTCAAAGTGAAAAATATAACGCCTGATCAATCACTAAGATTAACATAGACTCAACGGTTGAAGGTTAATACGAATAAGCCTCTTGAATATTGTTAGCTTTCAGACCTACACCACCCAGTTGATGAACCTCAGTTGTCCTTTGATGGAACTGACATAGATTCCTCAATCTGAATCAACCGCAGCCGCATACATTTTTGCGTGAACCCGTTCAAGTATTTGTTTAGGAAGGTAATGCTCGTTTTACACGGGTAAATTTTGCAACAACCGAAAGTGGAGTGACAGTTGTTAGATTAGCCAAACCGTTGAAATTCCTTCAAATGAGAATTTCTCTTGCCTTAGAGACGACGTATCTGAACAGATGGTATATTTTGTTGCGCATGCGACAATGTTTCGAGATAATGTTGCTTGCAAATGGATGTGGAAGCGAGACTTGTTTTATAAGACATTATTGATCCAATCCGATTGTGTGTTGGATTTTCTGTGAATTCCAGTAGAGTTTGCCAGTTAGCAACCGAGAGTCACTCGCTAGCCTCCCAAAACAGCACAAAATCCTCTCCAGGTTGCATGCTATCTCTGGTATGATTTACCAATGCAAAATTAGGAGTTTAAAATTAGGCTGCCCAACCAAAACTCTAAAACCTAACAGACAACAGAACTCATTTGGTAACACTAAATATGACCCACCCATGTTTACCCGAGTATCTAGGGTCAGGTTCTGTTTCCAATACCTGCCGCAAAGCTCCCCGTGCATGAACTGAAGCCCTAGTTTAGAAAAGGATGGTGAATACATATTTTAGGATAAAATTATTAGAATCCGTGATCAAAATATTCGTTTAATTTGTCAAATGAATTTGCTGCACTATAGAAACCGGCAATGAGTGGCCATTAATGTCGCAGGTTGAAACAATTTTCTTGGGCTTGAAAAAAATTTGCACGGTGCATGTACGGTTTCTGGCTGTTGTGAGCCTTCGAAGCTGCCAGATATGTAGCAAAACATGCGGTAGTTTTCTAAACCGTCCAACATGTCAGCCCAAGTCAGGTATAGGTTCGACAACATCTCAAACTGATTTGGTTGAGCTATAAGTTATTCCATCCGAAAAGGAACAACTCAATGGGTGACAGCTGTATGATTGTGT